>JBANCV010001423.1:0-15505 GCA_037040105.1 Amiota albilabris
ACTAATCGAGAACCCCAATAAGTATGTTTTGCATTAAAGTCACCTGCGGCAAGAAATCTTTCACCACGACTATCAAAGAGTTTAATAAAAGTAGTTTCAGATATAGAAAATCGAGGTGGGCAGTAAACAGCTGACAATGTTAAGTTACCATGGCTCTCCTGAATTCGAATCGACGTTGCCTGTAAGTAGCTGGTTGAGCATGGGTCCGGAGAGTGGTGTTTTATACGTTTTCGAATTGTAATGCATGTACCTCCATGAGCTTTTCCATCAGGGTTATTTGTCGAATAAATTGCGTAGCCCGGTATTAAAAAGGTATTTTTATTCGTGAGATGTGATTCATAAATTAGGATCACATCAACTTTTTTGTCATCTAGATATTTAACAACTTGAAACTTGTGCTGCGAAACGCCATTTGCGTTCCAGAAGGTTATTCTTATAGGACTCATTATGGAGAATTTAACTTATCCGAAATTTTAATTTGGATATTCAACATCTCTTGGACAGTGATTTGCAACATTAACATAGATTGATGAAGAGTTTCAACCAAATTCTGAAGCGTTGTTTCAGTAGAACTATGTTATTGCTTTACTGGTTCATTACACGCAATTTGTTTATTTTTATTTTTCAACATTAGCTCATTTGGTTGCATGTCTGTTCTAGGTTGCAAGCTTGTTTTTAAAGAGACACTGTCCAGTTGATGGCCTGAACGTAGGGCACTGGCATAGGACACATTTTGCGATATTGGCTTGGAAATTGAACGGAATTCCCACAGGTAGTTTCAAATTTAGGCTTAATTGAACTACTTTGTTGTTGCAATCGGCTTTTCAATTCTTTATACACGGGACAGCCTCTGTAGTTGGCAGTATGATTACCTGCACAGTTGCTGCACTTTTTTAGCTCAACATTGCTACGGCTGAGTGTGTATCGCTGTATCGTGTAAACCTCCACATGCTACACAATAAGCCTTAGTATGACCGAATTCCTGGGAGTTTGTGCATTGCACAGGATTTGCTCGCTTATGAGTTTCTTCTACTGACACCTTACGATGGAGTAGGTATTGAAGACTGTAGATTGGGTGGACCTCATTTGGCTTTGGAATTTTATTTCGGTTACATCATGTTGATGACAACCTTGACATCAATTCCTTTTTCTACTAAGGCACTCTTTATATCCTTACAATCCACGGAGGATTCAATGTATTTAATCACTACTATCAGGCCTTTGCTACTTTTGAGCTGATAAGTGTAATAGTTCCGTTTAGTTTCATTTAGGAAATTGGTGACTGTGCGGAAATTTGTTTCAGAGTAAATCTGTACCTTTATATTACCCTTGGTAAGAGGGACAATATGGAAACTATTGTTACCAATTACTTTTGAAATGCCATCTATCAGTCTTTTTGTGCTTTCCTCACGAGTAATAGGGGGAGGTTTAAAAGGCTTCACCTTTGGTTATGCAAATCTGTTACTCTGCAATTGCATGTTCTTAGCAGAATTAGTTTTTTGAGGGCTGAGCTTACGTTTTTTTTTTTAAATTTCCGGTAAGCTTTGCCATTGATTTTGCATTACTTGATTGGGCTGATGCTTTTACCGTTGAGTCAACGGACTCTGTTACCCATTTGCTTGCGGTAAAATTTTCAGAGTGAATATTTTTGTTCGGCTCTAGTGACTTGCATTGCACACTCCACGACTTTGGTGGATTTTGTTCGCTTGGGTGTAGCAGAGCAGGAGAGCACGATCTAGCACGCTGCCCGTTTGAAGGTGGTTGAATGGAGAGAATTTCAAAGTAGCCGTTGCGGCCAGTTAAGGTTCTACGAACACTTGTAGGTGCTTTATGCATTCTCTACAGGTGAAGTGTACATAGGAAGTTTACAGCTAAAACTTTATTTTCTTGTTACAGGAAGGTTACGTTTTTTTTTTTGATTGATATTGTTATCTATTTATTTATTTTTTTGAAGGTCACTAGTCAGTTAGTTCACTGAAGACGGAGCTGCTGAAAGCACGTCCGATCGCTTCAAGTTCAGAAATAGAGAGGTTCAAAATTTAAAATATAAACGATGCGCAAACGACAAACTTCAGCGGAAAGAGTTGCTGCCTATGTTTGGAGGCACAAACACATACAGCCATGTAAAGATACATAGATTCATACATTCACATACATCAAGACATATTCGCATAAGATTAAGTGAAAAAAAAAAATGAAAAAAAATATTTATTTATGACTAAACTTGAAAGTTGCTTCTTCTTCTACATGCGGCGCTGTACAAATTTGATGCAGCAGTTTGTTGGTATTGGGGTTGGAGTTAGGATTATTGGAGTCAGATATAGGAATGGGACTTGAAGTTGATTTTTGAGTTGTAGTTTGAAACCAATGCTTCTTTATGCCATTTATGTTTTTATTAGTAATCTAAACGATTTGTTTTTGCCTTTGTACGATAACTAAATATATATGTTAGTGTAACTTTCTTCTTGAATTAAATTAATTTTTATAGTTTTAAGTTATGCCACTTGACGTGATGCAAGGAATTTGTTTTTTTTTTCATGGGAAATTGAAGAATGGAAAAATTGTGTCATAGTGACACAATAACATAACATTTGTGAAGCAATTAAGCAAAAAAGTTTTACATTTTGAAGGTAATGACCGACCAATAAACCAGTAATCAACCTAAACGATTCATCATCATTAAAAGGAATCATAAACGTAACCATTATAACAATGGTGATGATGATGAATTGGTTGAAGCACAGGACCACATAACTTATAAATGGAAAAGGCATATAAAACAAGAAATTTTTATCGTAAATAATAAAAATAAATTAAATGTCAAAAGAATCTATAGAAAGTTAAAAGGAACTTATAAATATTCATCATCTAAAGGATTCATTCATTTCTCGATGTTTTTGTGATGGTTATGGTTTGCTGATGTTGATGATTGAACCTCAATGGTTCTGTGGAACTCGATAAACTTGTAGTAGGCGCATAAGCTAAGATGATCATTGAACTCGAGTATAGAAAGCAACCAGACTGGAACACATATGAAAACTAAAACACAGTAATGATAACATATGAAACACACATTCAAAGAAAGATGCCCACCAGCGGAGTTCATTGCTGAGTTAGTTGGTTGTTTAGTTGGTTGGTTGCTTCATAGTCTGGTGGTACTCAAAGGAAAAGAGGCCACTTAAAATGGCACATGGTACATTCAGATACCATGTGATAGTTTGAGAATGACATGGAATGAGTGTGGTATGACTGTGATGACTTCAGTTCAGTGGATGGATGCCATTAAGGCACTTGAGTGCTAACGTTAACCAAACTCTTCCATAACATTGTTGTTGTTGTTGCTGCTGTTCCTTTTCAAAGGCGAAAAGGCAAACTGGAAAATGCATAATCGAAGCATTGAAGTGCATATATGTGTACCGCCATGTACATATATATATATATATATGTGTGTGTGCATTGGATATGCATTGAAATGCATCCCATGAAATTTGCCATTTGCTACTGATTTGTTTTTGAGTGACTTTACAAAGTAGTATAGTATAGCTGAGCTGAACATTTTGACCAAATTCATCATCGTCATCGTCGTCCAAGTCAATGAAGTCGAAAATGTTCGAATCAAAAAATCTATTTACTTCTTCGCTTTACTTACTTTTTTAGTGCTTTAGTAAATATTTCTATCTACACAAAGCTTTATCTTGTTGGCATTTAGTTTATTCATAGTATACTGTTCCGCTCAGCATTTGGGATTAGCGTATTTTATGACTTCTTATATAAATAAATACGTATGATATATACATATGTTTATTAGATACTCACACACTCTAATAGTATCTAAAAGGCACGCACTTCAAGATATTTTTTTCGGAAGGAAAGCATATAAATCATCTACTACTGAGTGCGGGACTTTAATATCGCTAAAACCACCCTAAGTTCTATGCTGTGTTGTATGAAAAGTACTTATATTTGCAGCTATAGCGATCATTTTTCTTGCGATTGACACATGTGTATCCCATGGTTACCTACTGTAGGTGGTTCGGCAAAATACTCCTCTATCTGTGTCCTATCGTCGCTTAAACAAGGACAAAAGAAGAAAATGTGCAGGACATCTTCGGCTATACCGACACAGATAGGACAGAAAGTCAAGCGGGCCATGTATGATAATCGTATAGAGAGGGCGGTATGCAGATGAATGGTCTGGTTGCTTTTTGGGATTTCCTGTCTTTCAACTTTCTCAATGCTTAAATAGCTTCATCGGAAGTGGCTACTGAGTCTTCAAGAAAGACTGTAAATGACTGAGTGAGCTCTGCTGCATTATAGATGAGGAAAAGTACAACAACCACATTGCCATCAGCGTTATGTTTGATAGCTGTGGAGGCAGAGGTCCTTTTACTCTGCTCATCACAACCTCGCCTCATGGGCGAAAGCTGTCTTATAGCTTTATAAAACATGGTTCTGTGTTTATGTCTTCTTCAGGATATATTTAAGCATCCTAAGTTCGCCTTGCAAATGGTCCTACTTGGTAAAAGTTCTAGCTCGCTGTGCTATCCTACGTGGTCAATTGCAGCACCTCCTTAGGTCAGCGATCTAGTAATACAACCAGTAAGCCTCCTTTTATGCAGGATTCTGTATATTTGTGGCCTCGAATCACCACGAGCAATAAAAATCCGCTTTGGATGCTTTCTACTATACCGTTCTCTCGATTAGTGACACTTATACCATCCTCCAAGATGTGCAAAAAGATGTCCGCAAAAGCTCGGTCTATCAAGTCTTAAGTTTTTGCTATGGCTCGCTCTTCACTGTTCGTATAGAAATTACTGATGTATGCATGTTGTGTGACCCACAATTGATAAATGTGCAAAACTGGGATACCTATATGGCTGATCATTTTTTACTAGGCTCTAATGTGAAGTGCTCATCGCATTTAATTCGCCTGCGATGATTGTCGTAGTCCTTATCCAGGCTTCCGCTACTAAATCCGGTACGAGCCGTTCAATCTGGCTTATCTCAAGATCTGGGGGCACATTTCATGGAAAATCCATTTACTTTGACTCACATCAACCCAATATAGAGAGTCAGAACTCTGCTTTGTTGCATCTTCCCGTCTGCGTCCATATGGTGTATTTACTAGATGCATGTGTACTAGTCCATTTATTTTCAATAATATTGCGAAACTACTCATAAAATAATACAATATTAAGATGTTGGTCGAAAACAGTTTATTGCAGCAAATCTTCGGTGGTTAAGTTTTGTATCGCCTGGCGATTAGTGCCCCCACACTTGTGTCAAGACAATAGGTGAATTCAAAGTCAATAAGTTCCGAACTTGTGTCCTACGGCAACCTAGTTGGCCGTTGCCGTAGTAGAGTCTATTGTCATCTGTTGCAGTGGCCAAGTTAGCCACCATCACAGCATTGTTTTTCTTTAATGGTTTTGTATCTGGGTACGTTCCCATAGCGTTTAAGACCTGTCGCCAGGCTTTATTGGTATCGACTGTCACAAGGATTTTGCATTCTCGCCATTTATTGATCTGGTTATTCAGTATTTGCAGCTTTCCTACATATCTGTAGGCCGTCCACTGTTACCCCAACTCTAGCTTGAGCAACTACGACTGTCATTTCTAGATTTATGTGTGTGTTTGCCCATTTACATTTGTGCAAATCAATTAACAAAATCCGCTGCATACTTTCATATGTTCATTGAATTTATTTTTCACCAAATTTTTAATACAATTACCTTCTCGAATGAAAACAAAGTGCCATGGTGCACACATAAAACCACAAGCCATATGCTGCTATCATGATAAATTCTATTTCCATACCAATCCCATCTATGCACGTGTGTACATCTGAACTCATTTTCTCCCTCAAAAATTTATTACTCATACTCTCTAGCACTATCCTTCGAGTAATTTAAAATGAATTGACTGACCCTGTTTATGTTGTTGAGGAGTATATGAATATTAAATGTGTACACTGCAATGCCGCATTGTTCTCATTCTGATTTTCGAAATGGCAGCTTACTGTTCTTCCTTTTTGATACTATCCTCTTTATGCGTATGAGTTAAAGCGAGTATGTGTATCTGTGTATCTTTTATGTAGTTTTATGTAAACAGTAATCATGAAAGATGAATCCATCCAATTTTATTCAACGTGTGTCCCATTTTCCACGATTTCTGACCAATCAGTCAAGTGCAGTCCCAGTCATGCAGTCACTCACTGACCATCAGCCAATTAGTATGTCTGTCTGTCTATATAGCAGTTCTTCCAGCTGATGTCAAATTCAGAATGCCCAAATTTTTCAATCTATGAATATACATATATACGTGTATGTGTGCTTGTGCGAGCATATGTGAGTGCATCTGTTTGTTTGAAATGTTTTTCTATTTAGCATTATCGCTTCCAAATGCATTAAATGCATTTTGTTTCATTTGGATTCACTTTTTTTATGCATTTAGGCTTTTTGTATTTAAGACCCTTCACGCTTCATGTGTAACTCCTCCAGTTGTTGAAAAATAGAAAATTAAAGAGATTATAAAATACTAGCTCAACCCCCGCCCACTTCATCTGGCTTCAGCTTTCCTCCTGACAGTAGAAGATTAATTCTTCTTGGCATGACTTTTTGTGAAATACTGTCAAACAAAATAAATAAATCGATTTCCATTATGCAAATATAATCGATATCTACCGTTTCATACCTCTTAATAAACAAAAGGAATAATAAAAATTGTAACAAACTGTTTACAACATAAAAGAAATTTTGTTTGGAAAAAACCCTTTTTATTGTTTTTTTTTTTTTTTTTTTTTTTGACCTAATCGCTATTTACAGTAATTACTGGTACGAAGTCTGATCAGAGATTTTAATCTGATACCACGGGTGATCAGAAGCCCACTGAAATGTAACGATAATGGACGTTAGTCCAAGATATATAATATATCGTCATGAATTGCTTTCATTTATCAGCAAAGCGTAACTGTTGGAACTGAAGTAATATGTGCTTAAGAACCAACTATTCCATTCCAATAGATAATTGACCTAGCTCTATTGGATGGAAAGCTGTTGTATAAACGAAGTGTTAATTGAGTGCTGAATTTTTGAGAGTATATTCTATGATCGCATGTTTTATATTTTTAGATGAAGTGTTTGTTGTTGTTTGTTGTTACGGTTCCCTCGGGTATTTATCGTGCTGGCTGTTGTTTAAACCCAAATCACGGGTAGAGTTAGCTTCCTAGTTCGCCGTTGTTTCGTTTACAATCAAATGCTTCTGCCCATTGCAGCAAGAATTGGTATTTTTGAATAAAATTTAATTATATCCAAGTGCCGTTGATAGACTTTTTTAATCTAGTGCTTAAATGCATCGTGTTCTTAAGTCACCACGACAGGCGTTCACGTACTTTTCTGTTCGTCTGTATGCATGCAAACGAGTCCCTCAGTTTTTGAACTAGAATGCAAGAAGTTTTCCTTTTTTCATACGCTGCATATTTTTTGGAATCAGGATAACTGGATTGCATAGCTCCCAATTCAATATTGCTGTCTGAATGTTGAAACGCAGTATGTATACTGACTCTACCCTTAAAATAAGTCCTTAATCTTTTTGGATGAACTGGAACGTTGCAAAATATATTTTTATACAAAAATTGTTAATCCGATTTTACCATTTCTTCTTCTAAAACAATATCATGCAGTCCATAACAGTTTTGCTCGCAGTTTTTTTTTCTCAATGATTATCATTTTCATCTTCTGTAGGATTAACTTCACATGTATTGAAAAATTTTTATATAGAGTTCAAAGCTTTTAATTTTTTTGTGTATGATATCTAGAATATAGATTTTGCTTATTTGAAATTTATGAAGTTATTTAAAAATCCAGCTTGCAATTTCATTAGTTTTCCAATTATTGTCATGCCAAACATCAAGCAACGTTGCATGGCAGAACTCAAACTTAGCCGCAAAAAGTATTAACAACACGATTAAATACACACTTTTCTCAGTACACACAAATTGGTAAAAAGTTAGTTTTCCCTCCAAAATACACGGACACGTTGGTTAGGTTTTTTTCTATTTTAGGATATAACAAAACAGTACACAGAAAAAACATTTAACAAGTACAAAAAAAAATTTCTTTTTCTGTTTTTAAGTTTAATATAACATGGCGTTTAATTTCCATAATTATTATTCACTTTTCAATAGCAAGTATAAAATTTGTATAAGCCCAAAGTTTGACAAATAAATTGCGAATTTTTTATGACAACAAGCAGCAGACCGAACATCTGACCTTGAAAGTCTTCTTTGCCATATTTTTAAAAATATTTATGCATTCATTCATGAAGTATGTATTTTAAGAATATTTAATATAATTACGTTTTGTTTTCATACATTTTTCGACTTTGTGCCAAAAATATGCAAAAAAAAAAATTATAGTGCAGTGCTCCAATTCTGATGATTCCGACAAATCTGCTGCGTATGGTAAAATGAAAACTTTAGACAAAATTTCAGCTCTCTACCTCAAAAACTGAGGCACAAATTTGCATATATACAGACGGACAGAAGGTCATGAGCAGATAAACTCGTCTCGTCGCACTGTTCAAGGATATATATACTTTATGGGGTCTATGATGTCTTCTTCTTTGCATTCCGAACTTCACGATATATACATAAGTACCTCCCATACAAACCCCCTACTCAAATCCATGTTCTTATAAGAAAAACTTTTTTGTTTTTTGAGCTATCATCTTAAAATTTGGACACAATATGTTTCTGATCTATATTCAACCATGTAAATTTCAAGATCCTAGGCTTACTAGATCGCATAGCTCCCATACAAAAAACGTTTTCTAATTTTTATTTTCTTCTAAAAAAATCACTTCTGCATTTATTTTTCGCAATACTGACTTTTATCATTTAGGATGTTATTAGTTTTTCTTCTAAAATTCTACCAAAATGAAGGTTGTGGAGTTGTTACTGTGTTGCTTTTTATTTATCTGTAAATTTTATTTCTGATTATTCATTTTCTACTCTATTTCCATTTGATTGCTTTGATCTGAAGTTTTAATGTCGATCCGTAGAGTAGGTGCTTCTTTGTGGGTGTATATCTGTGTGTGCTGACATCTATGGTATAAAACAACTAACTAATTGACATTTGCTACTATTGTATTTGTTTATACTGGTTATTTTTGAGCCGTTGATTTTTGTGCTACGCATTGCATACATCCAGCACAGTATAACAATTTAAATAAACTTTATAAACAGTATGATTATTTTTTGATAAATATAAGACAAATATTTCCGTGAGAAGCATTTTTAAACATTAATACGAATTCTTTCTTTTTTTAGCCATTATGCTAATACAACATATCTTATTTAATAAACGAGATCAGGAATATCCTTTAAATCTTTCTTTCTCATAATTCAATAGTTCAATTTAATGTAAACTGTATGGTAAAATATATCTGACAAATATATGCCTGATCATAATGATTATGATGACCATTCGGATTATTTTCATCAATAATATTTTCCATTTCAATATTATCAACTTACGATTTGTAAATAATAATATTGTAATAATAATAACAATAGGAATGTTCAGAATTCTTGAACTGAACTAGAAAAAATATTGTATACTACCATAATTAATCTTACAACATAATTCATACCTAAACCGAAAATTTAGTACTGTACGGAAACTACCTAAAAGACTATCACCATCATAATTGCCATTCAATATCTTTAATTTTCCCAGTATTTTTCGACTTAATGAGAAATCTCAATATAAATTTAAAATGAAGGAAGGATGTATGAAGTATACATGGTGCGTAACATTAAATTTCATTGATCAAATTATTTTTATTACACATATAATTGGACAAAAAAAAATTTATAGTTAAATTCTAAAAATATTATACTTGTTTTTAATTATTTTTATTATTGTTGCTCTCATATTTTTTCTTTTATAGATATTGTTATTTTCGTTGTTATTTCCCAAGTCTAGTCTTCTGATTTTACATGGTTTTTGTATTTTCCAAAAAAGTTAGTTGCACTGTGCATTTGCCATATAATAGACAAACTATTCAAAACTGTACACATTGAAATCTGTATTGAATTACGCACAGAATTCCAACACACGGACATACATACATAAATACACATATATTTATATACATACAGCCATAGTCATAGCCATGAGCCATGACGAACTCAAGTGCAAAATCAACGCCTGGAAAATCAATGCCAAAAATAAAGCAAATATCTAACGATTCTATCAATTTACGACGACGAATGTGTCTCTCTATCTGTCTATCTATTTGTCTGTCTGCCTTCATTTCTCGTGCCAAAATGTATTTACGAATTTATGCAGAGAAGGTTTGAAAAACAAAAACACCAAAGAAAAGTCAAAATGAATTGAATATTAGAGAGTTTATGATGATGATGTTGCCGCTAACAATTTTCATTACAAGTTGTTCTTGTTATTTTGTCGAGTACTGTCAACTTGAATTGAATTAAGTTGAGTTCAGACGAGTTCAGTTGAGTTTAGACTGAGTTTAGGTTAGTTAAATTGAACAGAATTAACCCTTGAAAATTGCGTATTGTTTATTTGTATTTTTTATATTTGCTTTTAGCAATTTGCTTTCAGATATGGTCGCATATCAGTTGTATTTCTGACTCCTTTACATATGGTATTCCTTGTGTGTTTTATTTATATGAGATATTAAGTATTGGGTATAATTAGCTTTTTTGGTCTTTTAAACCATTTCCATTGTATTCAAATGTTTGTAAATGGTCAATTGATCGATCAGAAAATATGAGTTGAAAGCTTATTTTAGTGATTCTAGCGGCTTTGTTTCTTCAATTTATTTCGTTGTCCCTTTACTAATATTAAAGTCACCCAACCAAAATTTACATGATCAAGCATGACTACCCTACATTTTCTACACTACATACAACAATTTTCCGAAACACTTTCAAGTTAAAACTCATTAATAGTTAGCTCATGAAGGATGCGTTCGTGTTTAAACCACTGCAAGTATTTCATTGTCATGATAAACTGCGTTTTATAGGAGTTAATTTTTACTACACCTCCCACTGTATTGAACTTCGGAGTCAACATGTGCATATATCTCTTATCATCTCGTATGCATCTATGAGATCCTTTCCGCTTTTAGGAGAACGTGTTTAAGCATACATTGTGTCTGTACATGTGAGTACAAATTTCAGAGATGCCCACACTGTCCCGTTAGTGTGTGTATTTGTATTGTGTGGGCACTCTACAATGCAATAAATTGAATTAAGAAATAACAAAGAAGTTGATCTCAAAACAAACAATGTATAAATATAAATAGAATATGAAGTAGATGGATTGGCATATACGTATGTGACTCTCTGTGTGGGTGGTGTATGTGTGTATTTGTGTCGCATTTTTCCACACTGAATATTTGTGGGCTTATTTATTCTTTCATTAATTTTCTTTCTCTATAATTTTTATTTTTTTTCATTTTATGCATTGAAAGCATTTTTCTGTATTTCTGTTTTTAGTGTTCAGTTCTTGTTTCTGTTGGGCACACACACACAACATACACACAAACATACTCATTCACCTACATTATCGTATAGAAATTGTTTGTCTGGTTCAGGACTTTGACCCAAATTTATACTTGCTGTTGTGTAAATGTAAATTAAATAAAGAGAAGAAAATAAATAAGCGAAAATATTTTGACTGAAAAATAAAAATGAAATGAAATTAAATGAAATAAATTTTTTGTAAAACTTATTTCTTGTATAAACATGAGTAAATAAGAAAGCGATCATTCATTCTTTAAGAGGCAAAAACGAAACAAAATAACAATAATAATAATAACAAGTATTGAATCAAATAAAAATTCAAAACAAAATTGTAGTAGCAAAGAAACTTTTCTGTTCTCTGCTCAATAACAACAAAATGTTATTTAAAGCATTTAAGCAACTTATTGTTGTATAAACTTGGTCGCAACTTTAGTACACTTTGCAAACGATAAAGAGAGAAAGCAAAGAGAAAGCTATCACTCTAAACGAGGCAAGTGGAAAAGACATATTTAGACAACGTTATTTGACAACAATTTGTCACACAGTCTGGCAACTTTTGAAAACTACTTAACGCTCTACCAAACGACGAAGATGCAAACGAGATGAGGACGGAAGAAAGGGTTGATTTCAAAACGATAATGTCTAAAGGTAAAGAAGGAGAAAAGTACGATAAAAAACAAAAAAGACAAAGGGAGGCAAAAAAAAAGCAAAATATTGGCTAAAGTTTATGCAAAAAAGTTGCAAATTTGTGCCACAAAACTTTGACTTGCCTTGGGAAGGTTCGTGGCGACAACAGAAGTTGGTGGGATCAGTGACGATGTGATGGTAATGGCAGCATACTTTGGCTTCATAATATTGTTCTTGTTCTTATTGTTGTTGTTATTGTGGCCTAAATCGTTGCTTAGACACCTCGGAGTTCTCTCTGGGTCCGTGAGATTTGTTCATTTCAAGGTAATTGGTTTTGGTGCATTGCCACGCCCGCTTGTACGCCCAAAATGCCACCGCGTTGCTGTGCGTTGCACAGATTGACTTGATAAAATTGCAAAAATTTCCGAAATAGACACAAACACACTCACACTCTCACAGAAGAAGTGCTTAAGAGAGACGGAGATAAAAAAATACAAAAAAGCACAAAGATGTCAAGAAGAAAAACAAATATAAAAAAAGCACAAATGAAAAGAGAAATGTGGCAACAGGAATCAGATGCATGGGCTTCAGAGAAAACTATGAGAGGCTAAAAGTCAAAATCAATTTAAGACACAGTTTCGTTGCAGTTTTAGAGTTTTGAGTACTCAGTTGCATTTGAAGTTTTTCTCCTTACTTAACTCCTTTTACTACTTCCTTTCCATTTCTTTATCACCATCACCACCATCACCACCATCACCTTCACCATTTTTTGTTTTGGACACTTACAAATCGTTGAAAAGTGTTACCAAGTGTCATATTTAAAAAAGTAAACTTGCATAATAATTATGCTGATGCGCATTTGTGAAAAGGAAAAACACTTTGGAAGACTCACTCACTCAGTAAAATCTTTTCATTTTATTTCTTTCTGCTATTATACTTTTCCCTTTTCACTTCTCCATTTTCGATTTCAATTTCATCATCAACTTTTTTGTTTTTGTTTTTTAAAAGAAATTATTTAGGAAATTTTAAATGGATGAGAAATTATTGTATAATTCAAAGATATCACTCATCAATTAAGGTGCATTTAAATACAGTTTAAAGTAGTTTACGCGACCACTTTGTGCAACACTGTTCAAGTTCAAAAGTTCAAAGTTAAAAAAGAACAATATTAGAATATTGCGGAAAGGAGGAGAAAAACATTGAAAATTTATTATTACTTTTTTGTTTGTCATTTTGATAATGATTCACTTACCAACTTTTTCTTTTTTTTTTTCATTGATTTTCAATCCACAAAATCCTGGAATAAAATCCTTGTTGGCATTGTTGAAAAGCGCTACTTATTGAGAATGACGACGAATATGATGATGGTGATAATGATGACAATGACAGTTTTTGTAAGCGCGTAAATCCCTACAAAATGACGCCTGCCATATTGGTTTGGTGGCATAAATTTTTTCCGATGTTGAAATTTAAATTTCAACCGCATCATCATCGTCATTTTCTCTGTTAACCTCATTCGTCATCATTATGATTTGTGTTACTACTGAAATGTTTAATGATTATTTTATTGCATTTTCTTTGTTATTTCCGGTGTTATTAGATGCTTCTTATAATTCAATATTGCTTATACGCATTGAGTTTACCCTGAAACCCTTTCATTTTTGTATCATATAATTTTGGTTCGACGGAAATTGCAAAAACCTTTAACTAACTTACAACGTGAACAAGAAAGAACTAAAACAGAAGAAAACTCAAAAGTATATGGTATATATTGTACATCGCAACTGGAAGATAAGGACTATGAGGTAAGACAATGTAAAATATTGATTGCTACTGAAACTATTAAACTGTCAATTGACAAAATGATGTTTGAAAAGTGAAGTGTGAAGGATGCTGGTAGAGAATATTCATAATGTAGAGAAGTGCCTTCAATGAATTTTTCTCTGCTCTGCTCTTCTTCTGTTAACGCCATGATATTTCACTTTGAAATGCAAGACAAGCGTGTGGGTCTGGTAGCCAATAGAACAATAATAAGTGAGGGATATAGAGGGACATGGTGAGAGAAAGAAGCCAGAATAGCTTTGATGGTATCAAACCAACATGTAACGATCGAACACAAAAGCGTCAGTTTCAGTGATGAAGCCTATCGAAGGTTGGTTGGTTGGTTGCTAATTCCTTGGTTCGTTGGACTATATTGTGAATGTGAATGGCCTTTAAGTAGATAAACGATTGAAAGACCGATTGGCAGGCAGGCAGGCAGGCAAACGCATAGCAATACATATGGGCGATGAAGCGACTAAAAAGACTGAATGGCTAGATAGATAAAAAGAGAAGTGAATTGACAGGCACCAGAAGACTGATGCTTTGCAAAGTAATATTACACTATGCGCGCAGCATAGGGCAACAAGAGCGAGTGCATAAAATTATAGGAATCACAACAATTGATTTGCCGACAAATGTTACCCGCAAATCCTTTAACCTCAAGGGTCTTTCGCTCCAAACTAACACAGAACCCGAAATCATCGCAAGCAAGTAATGCTTTCCTGGTTTTGTTCTTGCATCGGTTTTGGTTCACATGAAGTACTTGAAATTGAATGTGGTTAATGTTGCTGCAATATAATACCCTTTCCTTCTACTTCGTGTTGTCTTTGTGTTCATACACATAAGTACATATGTACTGTTATAACAAAGCCACGTTCATACTTAAAATCAGCTTCATGATATTCCCCTATGTTCCAGATACAAGGAGAACTGAAAACAGAATGCAAAAGTATCGTGCGTAGAAATTCAGTTGAATTTGGGATAAAGTGTTAATGGTGGCAAGTAGGAATGGGAGTTTTGTAGCTAAAAGATATTAGACGCGTTTATGGTAAGAAAACAAGGACGTACAGATTGATAAAGTTGGATAGAGGAAGACGAAAATTGTTGAGATGAAAAGTGAGAAAACAACAGAAAACAGCAAAATATCTGATCAGAGACGAAGAGAATCAGTTTAGAATCAATAAAACATAACTTTATTTGTTATTATTTTTTTTCTTTTTATCATTTCACACGCTTTACACGAACACAAATGCAAATGGAAAAAATAAATAGAAGGATTTATACTCATATCGTGAGAAAAATAGAAGCCTCTCCAGAGGCACGACGCGGATTTCGACAATAAAAAGATATGCAAGCAAAAACAAATATTGAAAATCTTCATAAACATAGATGACGACAACAACATGTTTATACAAGGTGTGTGTATAAAGTTTCCGAACTTTTCTGGCAGGGCATTTTCTGGTGCCGCCATCTTTGTGTGAGTATATGCGTTTGAAAGATACA
>JBANCV010001424.1:0-15485 GCA_037040105.1 Amiota albilabris
TATTATTGTGTAGACTGGTGAAATTGCTCACGACACCCAAATGTCGTCATACCAAATAAGAAATCGTGTGGTATCCCGAGATTTGAGATTGTAGTTAGAGCGATTTGTCCAGTCTATATGCGTATAATATTTATAATATTGTCCAAAAAATATCGAGAATTTTGAATTAACGCGGGCTGCGTTATCTTGGTACTTGCACGTATTTTGCCATTTCTGAACTTATGAGCTCCCTCTTAACTTTTACTGTAGTTTCCTCGCGGAATATCAAAGCACTATCAATACTTTCCGTGACAAGAGTAATATGATAAAAATTCAATCGCTTCATGGCCATGCACAATCCATGATGGATCTAATATCAAGACTAATGAAATGCATAGACGATCCAATAGAATTTCGTCGACAGCTCAAAGAAACGATGCCTGTTCATTTAACTGTTGGAGTTCATGAGCGCTATATAGAAACTTTAACGGAGGAGATTAAAAAAAATATGTTGGAATCCCCACTTCTTTCGCAACATGTGTCACCATCTCTGGAAAATGGACTTAACAAGTTGATGACTGAAGTGGCTACATTCAATGAAGAAGCTATCAAGCGTAGAGATAAGAGTTTACAAAAATACTCAATTATCAAAGGTGAACAGAAAGATGAATAAAGTGCATGCATTTAAAATACTGTTTATTATATTACAATTGGATGTGCTTGTGCTGTTTCATTATTAATTACAAGTTTAATATATATAATTCGGAAAGGTGCGTGCTTTCAATACTTTGCGACTGATGCGAATATTCTCCCCCCGTTACAAGACTAGAGCTTTCAACAGAAACAACATCAATACGCAGAACAGCAATTCTGTTTACTGGCAGTAGACGTCTCTATGATTGCAACACTTGCAACGCTGTACTGACCTTTGACGATGCTTTCCATACGACCGAGCTACCACTTTAAAGGCGGAAAGTTGTCGTTTCTCAATAAGACCATGGCGCCGGGCCGCAGGTTCCAGATCGCCATTTAGTACGTTCTTGTAGCAAATGCCCTGCCATTGGCTGAGACGACCGACGTTCATACTAGTCAGTGTAGTGGACAACAGCAAAAAAATTGGATACGGTGACGACGATATCCACACACCAAAGATGTGTACTTACAATATGATGAATCAACCTTCCTTCAACTATATTGTCGTAAGCGAATCAGCAGTACGAACTTTGAAGAGGTACATTACTTTGATATATATATTGTACATGCGTTTTATTTACATGTTAAAAAATATCACTTTGTCCGATGCTTGTTCAACAATTAACAAGGTATGTTATATGACGGAAAGGTCAATTGCCACTTCATTGAAAAGTTATCAGCCCGTTGACTCCCATTCATTGTTATATTTATGTATTATTTCGTTTGCAGATGAACTTTGAAATCAAGAAAAGAATTGATGTCATCTTAGAATTACTTATGCAATGATTGGATCACCAAACACAGGAATATAAATGGTT
This sequence comes from Amiota albilabris, assembly GCA_037040105.1. Lineage (NCBI taxonomy): Eukaryota > Metazoa > Arthropoda > Insecta > Diptera > Drosophilidae > Amiota > Amiota albilabris. Next base: position 1,491 of record JBANCV010001424.1, read on the forward strand.
GGGAGATCTGGTTACGTTCCTGATGCTCAATTGGATAAAGACAAGGCGGTGGCAGAGCCTTGCACGTCAGCATATGTCGGCTGTTATATGCGACCCATTGCGTCGGCATCAGTGTCACCATACACTGGAGCTTTATTCGATTCCTTGTCATCGTCATCAATGACAGAACCAATAGATTTTTGCAAATCGGTGCCACTTCAAATAGCAGAACCTCCTCCAGAATGATATGATTAACATTACATTTTACTTATGACGTTTATAATAAAAATACATTACTTTTAAACAAACCTTCATGTATGTATTTTTTAAATTTTCCCATATAGCTATGCACACCTTTTGAATCTCCTCTGATAAGAAAGATGTCGACAATCGAGTTTGGTTATTGGTACTTTACAGAGATTCCCCAGTTGCCAAATATCGAAGTGTAGCTGCTAATTTTTCAGTTGGACTTATTACTTTCCTCAACATAGTATCTTGTTTTTTCATTAATTGTGATGTATTTCTTGAATGAGCTTACTTTGACTTTGCTTCATTTTGAGATTCAATAGAAAAATTACATATTTAAAGAACGTAAAAACATATGAGCTCTTTAAGTAAGAAGATTGAAGAAAGAACAAGCAAGTAGCTAGATTCATCGATCAATCGATATCAGAATATATATTGGGATATTATTTTTGAAAAGTCCATTTAAGACTTCAATTGCCTCCTTTTTGAATTGATATCATGTTACTCGCAATGTTGCATCCCGAGAAGTATGCAACACATGATTACCCAAAAGTTAAAGCAAGTACTTATAAGCAAAACAAGTAGATATTGTAATCACCTAGGGATGCATCCATGTTTAAACCCAAACAATATTCAACGTAAATGAATGCCATCTTTTTTATTTAGCTGATGGTAGTCGATACCATGCATAATACTTATAATAAAGTTTAACTCGGTTTCATGTTCGTAATACTCCATACTCCATTTGTGCCTTTTCAGCTTTTGTTCTTCCATTTTGTTCAAATGAGCCAGGCTCTGCAAAGTGAGGTCCAACATTTCGCTCATTATTAAATTCTTGTGTCTCGATATATTGAGTGATAAGTTGGTTTCTACTTGTTTTAATCTCCTTCTTAGATAGACACACAGAATGTGATATGATGATATTAATATTCCATCCTATCTAGAATGGTATCACTTTCTTAATTATACTTGTAACCATGAACATTAACAATCAAATTGGGAAAATCAATATAATACAGCACATGTTATAAAACTGAATGATTATTGAGAGTAAAAGTTGGTCTTTGATCAGTTTAGGTGTTAATGTAGATATGTACGTTTATACTATATGGCTTAATATTCACATCTGTTCAATGACATTTGGTAGATCTCTTCCTAGAATATTATTCCTTAAGAAAAAATCAATTTAAAAACAGAAACATTAAAACTTAATTTCCTGTGATCAGTTATACGTACTTATTATGAGAGTTATAAGTTATAAGTATTGTAGAATATCTTCTGATAAATTGTTGGTTTGTTATAACTTCGCTCTTCTTCACGAGATACCATTTTTCTCTACTTAATCTATTATAGATTAATATTTATACTTTAGTCCGATTGACCATTGATAATTTTTACAATATTTGTTATATATTTATTATATAAAAATATATGTATTTGTCTTAAATTGTAGTCTCATCTCAATTCATTCTCTTTAACTTGTAAAATGATTTACATTTATAAATTATTATTTGAAAGATTACCACTGCAATGTTGAACATTTTATGTGTATAATTCATGGAAAAGAACAGGCATAGATGATATCAAAGGGCTCTTTGTATATTTTTGTTCATGAGAAATCAGTTCTTCAAATTCAAACTTCAATTCAAAACAAAATAAACAAAAGTTGAATTGTGTGGATGCAAAAATCAATATGAATCTAATGACACTTGTAATAACAAATGAAATTAATGAATTCCCAGAAAATCATTCACATCAATTCAATTGCAAACTAAGCTAAAAAAGGGTTTGATTCTTTCTTCATGCAGATACAAAATTTCTGTCGGGGCCTTTCTTCGTTGATGATGATGATTGTACTCGTATATTTATGGTAATCATTATGATGATCATTGATCGTACTAGTACTACAAATAAGATGAGAAATATTGTATGCTTTTCTAAGTAGGATCAAGAGCAATAATAATATTTTTAACTTCTCTTTTATTCAATTGTCAGTTGATTGACACAAAGTTCGATCAATTCAATTCAAAATATTATACAAAAATGTTAGCACACTGCTATGCTTTACTCTCCATTATAACTACATATGTATGTATGTACTTAAAATAAGAACTCACTTATCATTCACTTACCATATACTTAATTATGTTCATCGAAACAAATCAGAGAGAGATAAGTTAATCAGTTAATACGAGTAAGTACCAAGATACTCCATCATACTAACAATTGTCAGCTCTCTCTAGTTGTTTTTGTTAGTAACCAAATGGTTAAAGTCAGTTTAGCTAGTCAGTTAGTATAAATAAATACATATGTATGCATATGTATGATCAAAGATGATATAAAAAAAATCAATAAATTCATCTTTAATTATATACTATATGTATTTACATACTTTCAGCTTCAAAAAAAAAAAAAGTGCACATTGGCCACTTTCACTTTACTTTTTTCTATGTGTCCGGGAATAAACTATTTTCTTATGGAAAACGATTATTACTCATATGCTTGGTTATGTTAAATGTTATTTTGTGTGGATTCCTAAAAAAAAAAAGTGTATAAAAATCAAAATAGAAAATATTCTTACTATGGGAAAACAAACATCTATTGAAACTCGAAAAATCATATTAGATTTACGAGAGAAAGGCAAAACTTTGCGTGAATATGCCCCAGCAAAATAAAAAAAAAAAAATTGACAAATATGCCACACATCATCGGGTAGAAGATTTGCCTAGAACTGGACGTCCAAAGTGACTTATTGATACTCAAGTTAGAGCTATAGTAAGAAAAGTAAAGGCAAATCCAACCCCAAGTGCAGACAAAGTTTCAGAGAATATTACCCAGACATCAGACAAATCAGTAAGCGCGATTATGGTCAGGAGAGCCCTTCATAAAAATGGCCTACACGGATGAACATCCCACAAAAAACCATTCATATCAAAGGTAAATCAGAGCAAGCGTGTGGATTTCGCCAAAAAATACATTAATGTTGTTCCAATTTTTTGGGAAAACATTCTCTTTACTGATGAGAGCAAATTTGAAATTTTTGGTGCCAAAAGGACATTAAAAAGAAATATGGCGTACCACCAATGAAGCCTTTAAAGATAGTTGTGTAACCAATACAGTGAAGCACGGTGGGGGCTCAGTAATGGTTTGGGGCTGTATGGCGGCATCTGAAGTCGGAAATGTGGTGTTCATTGAATCAACAATGAATAAGATGGATTAATTAAAAATTTTACAGAACAAGGTCGTCCCAAGTGTTGACAAATTAGGCCTGTTAGGTAGTTGGATCTTCCAGCCAGATAACGATCCTAAACATACAGCGAGAATTGTGGAGGAATGGTTACTGTATAAGACCCCTAGACATTTGACCATCCGCCACAATCTACAGACTTCAATATCATTGAGCATTTCTGGGAACCCCTGCACATGAAGATCAGGCTGAGGAAGATTTTCAACAAGAAAGACTTTAAGAAGGCTCTATTGGAAGAATGGGTCAAAATCTCTCCTGATCTGACAAAAAACCTTGTCCAATCGATGTCAAGCAGACTTAAGGCGGTTATGCAATGCAAATGAAAAAAAAAAAAAATATATTAAAACTGAAAAAAGTGTAACTTCGAATATACTGTGAACTTTTCTTTTGTTGCCTTAAATTTGGATTTATTTTTAATTAATATGAATTATTTTAGGTTGTGTATTGAAATCAACTCCTAAAATATAAGCCTTGAATTCTGCATACTAATTTTTTATTTTCTATTCATTAATACATAATTATAAAACTGTTAATTCAAGAAATTAATGACTTTTCGTTTCCTTTTAATCAATTTGTTCATTATATTCATATTCATTATAGAATACATACATACATATTTTATAATAAGTTTATGATGACAAAATTATTTTTTTCTTGCCGTTTGTAGTCCAATAGAAATTACCAGAAGCTTGTCAAGCGAAATAGAATATTCTCGTCGGCGCCGTTGTCGTTTGTACTCGTATGGAAATTTGATTTCGCTTCATTCGAATTCGATTTTTGTTTAGTCGGCAATTGAAACCCTTTTCTTGTTTTTTTTTTTCTAGATAGATTGTGTGTTTTTGTTTATTCTATAATTTCCTCTTGCCATTAAATATATCAAACAACAGTCTTTGTTTCTGATTTTGCTTCTTATTCTGATTCATCGATTGAATAAACCAAAAATGATGCCATAAAATATGATTTCCTTCTAATAATGATGCTTAAAAAATGTGTGTTTCTTTTTTTGTATTTGATCAACTTGATGATGATCTTGATGATCTTGATGATGATGATAATGATGATGATGTGATGATGATGATGATAATAAACAAAAGACTGTTGAACATGATGATTACATACAAATGAATAAAAATCGATTGCTGGAATAATTGACTTTATACAAACTCAACATTTTTGGTTTTTCAAGAGAAGAGCTTATTTGTTATTTTTTGCATTCAAATTGAGGAGTATATTCAGTTCATGAGAATCCACTTAGAAAGAATAAATTATAATAGAATTAGTGTGTGAGTATATAGTTTATGTTGAAACATTTGACAATTATAATCGATATGCACATGAGTATATAAGTGTGCATATATCCAGAAGTATGTTTGGGCGATTGCAATCTGATTTTAGTTGAGAACTTGGCATTTTAATTTTAAAGAATTTTTTTTCTCCTTTACCAAATGTACATTTATTTCACAGAGATGAAAATGATGAAACAGATTTCATAGAAATTTCCTTCCATTTGACAATCAAACACAAGGCATCACAATAGATCTCTTAATTACATCTCACTTATGTCCATTCCATTACTATCCAAAGTCTATTGAATTATATACCATAGAGCGGTTAACTCTCTCACACTGTTTTTTTTTTTGTCTCCCCGATTAATATTTGCAATAACAATTTCAAAAAAAATTGTGTGCAATTATTAAATCAAAAACAAAAAAAAAAAAAAAAAACAAGAGTCAATATTTATATCAAAAAAATTAGATTATTAATAGGAATTAGATCATTAAATTATAGATTAATTAAATCAATCAGCCATACTCCATACTCTAAGCTTACCATATACTTATGTTGTTTCAGTAGCATACGACTTATTATGGTTCTATTGTGTATATTGTGTATACATATGACTAAAAAATTTATATTCTAAAATATAAGGTAGGTGCGAGTAATAAGGGCTGTCGAGTAACAAGGCCTAAGTAATGAAAATTCAACTGGAAATAATAGATGTCACTCAAGGTCTCATCTGTAGATTTCGCCTTAATTTTATCGCGATACGTTCGCTGCACGATTGATAAGAAATCATTGCAATCAATCATAAATATTTTTTGTAATATTACAATTACATTTATATATAATTTTTCTATTATTATTTCATGCTTCTACTTTAACTTTGATGTTTGAATAATACGTATGCGAGTGTATCATTGTTCAAATAATGTTCCTTTTAGTTTTTCTTTACACGCATTGTCGGCAGTTATTAAGGCCTATTAAATTTGACCGTAGGCTTTATTTTCCCTGATCATTTGAACATTAGTGGGCTAATGAAGTTTTATCATACAAAAAATGATGGAAAAATGTATAGGAATAAAGTATAAAATTAAGCTTAAAACTAAAAATAATATTAGATAAATCAATTTCTGACCAGGTGGGGGAAATTTATTTGTCACATAGTAAGCTATGTCCTTACTCTAAGCCATTTGTAGTCAGGGACAAGAAAAGAAAAAGTAGTCGTGATGGGTGAACCAATGCACGATATTCAGTTCAGCTATCCTGCAGAGTTTATCGAATTGCAATGGTACGTAGCGAAGAAGGATGATGTTAAGCGTAGAAGGCGAGATCTCTGGTGAAAGGATGTGAAAGATATTATTATAAAAACAACATATTATAAATAAAACATGGGAAGGATCATGAAGGCATGAAGCTATTTGTTTTGAACTATACTTTGTGCAGAACAAGAACTATTAAGAAGCTGCTAACTTACAGGATTAGATTTATTCCTCTTCTTAAATTTAAATTCCGGTACAACCATATTTGGAGTCCAGAATTTCGGGTAACACACCTCAGGGAAAGCATCACTATTCACGTTCAATTTAAACGACGCAATTTCACATGGTTGTGCCAAAATAACTATAATTTATTAATATCACATCAACACAGATAGTATCAGAAGACAGCGTAGAGAGGAAAACTAGTTTCCTAGGGTTTTGAAATCACATCCAAACTTGCAGTATCAAATGACGATGATACTGGACCTGCGTACTTAATTTGATCCCTCAGCCAAAGACACCGACGTGGGCGAAGGTAAACCATCATTGATGGCTATAATTGCAATATAATAAAAGGAACAAAATCCACACAGAAAATACATTAAGGCACGATTTAATATTATTCTTTCAAATATTTGGTTAAATACAATAATTTCGATTATCCTGATGGGTGTTAAACAAAGAAATTTGTTGTTATTTTTAAAACTTTATTATTGTTTTCAATTACCAAATGTAAGAAGCCTATTTTGATTACTTATGTACATAGGTATGTTAAAGTCTGATGCTTTATTATGTTACCATTGTAAAGGGTGGTCCGGTTTTGAGCTACCTGTCGATAATGAGGCATTCAACTTCCGCGCCATAAATTTTTGACATTCATAATTATTTCAAAGTATATGCCTTCTGAGTCCATAAAACTTTTTTCACTGTCTATTAACGATTTAAAGCCCTGCTGGATGTCCTTCATTGGGATTAAACCAACAGCCGGTGTAGTAGCTTCCTCGAAAGCTTTTGTGTTATCGTTTCTTCATGGCTATTTTGAGCTTGAGCAATAGGAAATAGTCATATGTAGTCAGATCACGTGAATACGGATTGTGGTTGATGGTTGTGATGGTGTGTTTAGCTTAAAAGAGTAATATGGAATATTGAGATCCTCCTCTAGCTTCCAGGCCTCTCGTTACCAAAAACATACTCTCGTTCTCGATCTCGGTCTTTGAACTGTTTATACCAGTCATGAACTTCTTTAAGCAATTTAATCGTTTCTGTATAATTTTTGCCAAATCCGAAACAGAATTTAAAATTAGATCTAAAAGGTAAAGACTTAGTCAAAGCTACCTTATTGAAATGTAATGAAATGAAATTTCTGTTTTAAAATGGAAGTAAAACAATTAAATGAACTTTTCTTCTTCATTGATCGATCATAAGTACATGCATATAAGCTAATGCTGACACTATAGTAAGAAACTATTTATGGTACGTGTAAAATGGAATACATTGTTGAGTAAATTGTTTTTCTTAACGATCGATATTGTATACATATGTGCACCCTGGTACATCCATAGTAGAGAAATTGAAATGATTGATCTTGGCATCGGAACAGTCGCCACTACTATATAGAGATATGCGAAATGTCATATGGAGAGGATAAAGGAGCACAATAATAGTAAAGCTTCTGGACCCAAGAAAGTTGGCAAACAAGGATTGATTGACTTACTTTCCACTCTCAAAAATAACAGCTCAATTCATGAAAATCCTATCATTATATATGTATGTTATGTATGACTTTCTTATATGACTTAAACCAAAGTTATTATGTCGGCATACCTATAAACGCACTCTTAGTGATTGCTTCTGAAATCCAATTTTCGTTTTTAGAGTGGCGTAACGTCATCATGAGTTAATAGAAATAGTAGGTCAGCTACTATGGAGACAAAGACTATGGAACACTATAGACTGGACAATGCTCTCTCGAAATTGAAGCAAAACGACTCAATTTTAAAGTTATATTTAACTATGAAAATGTCATTAAAAAAGTAATAAAGTAAAGTAATAAAAAAATAAGAATAAAAAGAAGTAATATGATAGATATAGATTCTATATGAAAATATGTTTGACAAAAGTTAAAAAATAATAAAATTTTAATTCAAAAGTGAAATAATCATCAGGTGGAAGTTATTTCCGTCGTATCAAACACATTTTATTTCGAGAGAGCATTGTCTAGTCTATAGTATTCCATAGTCTTTGATGGAGATGATAAGACATTTTTTCATTCAGAAATACTCTTGAGATGAGTAATTTTGCACGAAGCTTTCTTTTTACCATACGCAGTACATTTATCAGAATCAGCCGAATCCGACCACTAGGGAATTACCTTCCATACAAATCCAGTACGCAAATTCATGTTCTTCACTGAAGGTGTCTGATGCACATACATAAGCTACGTAAATTTCTAAGCCCTCGGACTATCAGCAAGGGTATCTCCCATCCACAACCCCTTCTCAAATTCATGTTCTTATTAGAAAAACTTTTTTATTGAAATTTTCACATTAAGTTTGCGATATTTGTTCATCAACTATCTAAATTTAAAGATCCTCGCATTATAAGGAGGATTATACAAAGCAACTAATTTTGACATACATACATAAGGCATTGCAATTTCTAAACCACCGGACTATTAGGAGGGGTACCTCCCAGACAAACCCACTACTCAAAATCATATTCTTGTTAGAAAAAGTTTTTTTTTTTGTGTTATAAAAATGAAATTTGATCACTGGAAGTATCTGAGTCACATACATAAGCCACTAAAATTTCTAAGCCAAGTATACTTTTTCTTATCAGGTTTAGACTCAAGTAATATTATCCTACCCAAATTGTCAATAAAATCTAACTAATAAAATTTTATAGAACATAGTACTTTACCTTCATCATGCTGTTCAATTAGAAACACATACATGTGTATGTATGTATTAATTTAATTTAAAAACAGATAAGTAAAATAAAATACAAGCGATTAGTAGTAAAATCACAAAAAGAGAAAACAAAAAAAAAAAAAATGGTAAATTGTTTTTATAATAAAATAAAAATTAGAATAAAGAAAATGTGTTTTATTTTAATTGAAAACAGAAAAACATTCAAGAAAACAGTCATAAGTTAAATCTGTTTTACTCACAGTTGAAAATTATATAAGTCATCATGATCATCAATATCATCAATATCATCATTATGATCATCAGCATTTTCGCCGTTCTCATCATTTGAATGAAGCCAAGTTGAAGTTGGATGTCGTCAAAATGATCGACAGAGAAACAATCGAACATTTCACTATTTAATGTTCAGATAGATGCTTCACAAGTTTGATCAGCCTCTGTATATCATCAGTTTACCAATCATTCAGATTTACTAAGTATATCTCTATACTACTGAGATATAAAATGTAATTTACTTTATCTTTGAGGTGGACAAGCTAACCTATGTCAATCTCTGATCCGAAAACCATCGAGTAGTACCCATGATTATAATATGAATCTGTGTTTTTATCATACAACTATGAACAATATTTGATTATAAATTTATTATAAGCTTACTTGTTGGCTCGGAGGTAATTCAGCCGAGCTTATATCTTCGTGACGCGAGTTCAATTCCCTTTCAAGTCTGATCCTGCATTTTTCTAACACACTCTTCCCTATCCTTCTTAACTCTTCTTCTGAGCTGAAGTACTCAGTTGCTATAGCTCATAAGCATAATAATGACTAGATTATAATTTATAATTATAATTTTAGCTGTAATAAATAAATAAAATAAAATCATCCATAAAAGTACACTATAGTTGCATAGTATGTTATTAGACTCATTTACACAGAGTAGGATGTATGATCCATCATCATACAGAGAGAAAAATAGTCGAACATTTGATTATGCAAATGTTCGATCTAATTACATAGAATACATATGTACATATGTATTGAACGATTTACATGCAGACAAAATACGAGTAGTGTCCAGGTCTCTCATTTCTATAATACATCGAACTGATTCTGAACAACGGAAGTTGTTCTCTATTCTTTGAAGTTGCCTCTCTCTCTCTGTCTTATTCTTGTTCAGCGGTTCTTAAACTGAAGTTGGCGGAACCAAGGGATTTCATTATCAGGGAATTATGTATGGGAATTCAATTTACCAAAATCATTCAATCGGAAAACTCTGAATTTTATATAATGATAAAACACATCTACATATATAAAGCACATAGATGGACATGGTTACATAAACTGTGCTCGTCATGCTAATCAGGAGTTCTTAGATCAATCAATGATTTCCACATTTCTGGCCTATGAATATAAAGGTCTAGAAAATAAACTTTAAGAATGGCATAATAAAGGAGGTTTTGAGGCCAAACTCCTACACATGTGTTCATAAGTTTAAGAATCGCTTTTGTAGCGTACATCATACATGAGCTAAGAAATTGTATTGCATTGAGTCAGTTAGTTGTGGACATATTAAAAGCAAAAGAGAGTTCGAACATGAACAATACATTGAGCTCTCAAACATTGATTTCTCATGTTTCCATCAAACCTCTGCTCGACATTATGAAACTTTTAAAAAGTTTACTTCGTTGGCATTGTTATCGAACTAAAATCAAAAGTAAAAGTGAAGTGAAACAAAACAGTTCAAAGTTGTATTGTGCTCTCAATTAATACTTAAGAAATAGTCAGGATATTCAACTTGAAATTGATCCTACAATTAATAAGTGACTTAAAAAAAAAAAATACATCAAATAAAACAATTCGAAGCTATTATGTACTAAAGAAAAAGTTATCCTTACTTGTCAATTAGATCAATCAATTCCTACATATATATATATCCTAAAATATTTTAAATACAAACAATTGAATTGAAGTGTGAATTTAATATATTCAAATATCCTGAGAACAAATTTTAAAGTGAAACCAATCAATACAATTTTATGATTAACCATTTTAGTTTAATAAATGAAATACAAAAACAATTTACTAAACAACTTAAAAACATTCTGACAAAGAATAAGAAAACAATTTTTAATATACTGACTTTATGATATTCTCAAAAAATTAAATTATGAAATACAAACACACACAAAAAGTAAAATAATAATACAAAAAAAAAAAAAAAAAAAAAAATATTAATGAAAAATATACTGAGAAAGTAATTAAAAGTGACTTGAAATATTTTTGTAAATTTGTACAATAAATATAAATAAATAAATAAATAAATAAATAAATATTTTAAATAAAATCCCAACGAATCTCTGGAACAATATTATAATATTTAAAGAAATTTACTTTAAAGAATACCGATTATCATGAATAACAATTCAAAATAAAATATTCTAAAAATAAAATCCAAGAAAGGAAGCTTGTGAAGGACAATGGGTCTACATTATCATCTAGTAATTTTCCCATCAAAACACCTTCATGAACATCACAATCTATGAAGACGACAATCTAAAGGAAAGATTATCCAGGATCAACACCAACCGAAAGCTCAAAGCATTGATAGCCAAACTGATGATATTCTACAGACTATTGGTATTTATAATATTATATCTAAGTAAGTTTCTTAATACAAAACTAATATAAGAAATATAGAAATATCATTTTTTAATAGAAAAAAAAAATATAAGAGGAAATTGCATAAATTCAATGAAGAACTTCATTATTTTGATATTTTTAATATAAAAAATATATAAAGAAAACAATAATGAAGTTTGTTTAAGTAAATAAGAAGAAGAAAATCCAAATCAGTTCCGACTTTTCTCAAACTACAATACATACGATAATTCCTAATTAGAATAATTTCATTTAAATAATGAAAACAAAAAATTCTTTATAATTTTGATATTCTTAAGAATTTATTTAAAACATAATTTGGTAATCTTCATTTAAATATATTAAACATACATTATTTAGAGATCTTCACTGGTCACATTTATACTTACATATGCCTATATAAAAGGCAACTGATTATTCTTTGTGTTTAAGTTTATAAAAATCAAAATCTAATTGAATTGAGATTTAACATCTATTTTATAGTACTCCTGTTTTAGAGATATACAAGTCTTAAGCCCTTGAACTTGAACAGTTTTGAATTTCCTTTAAAATGACAATAAAAATTGTACTAAACAAATTACGGAGATATGTAAAGTATAAAATATATAAACTAACCAGGATTACAATACATCATGTAGCATAAGTATAGGATGCTTATCACAATTATAGGACACTTTGTTTTTTTTACAATAAATATCTGGTTGAGTTCTCAACCTGGCTCAAGCTTGTTCCATTCATGTAAAATCGACCTTTTGAGGTTGGAAATATTATTAATTTTTTTATTATCGTTATAAACTCGACGTTTTCAATGGGGTTTAAGTATTGCAATCACCTGGACAGAGCATTCTGGCAAAAAGGCCATTGTTCGGTGACTTGTGTGTATTGGAGCATTGTTATGCATGAAAACATACGGGCTTTCCCTGTTTCAACCAAAAAATGAAGCAGGCTACTCTCAATCACATTTATGTAGTCTGCACTAATCACTTTTGAACTTGTAAATATTTAATTCGGGCGTATTACATTTACAGAATGCCCTCCAGACCATTACAGATCCTCCACCAAAATAGCGAAATCCATCTGGTCCATCGAGATTAAAAATTTTCTCATTGCAAAAAATAACCTTTTTAAAGAAGTTGCAATTGTTGTAGAGTTAAATTATCTTACTGAGTCTCAGTGTAGTGCTGGCACCTTCTTAAACACGACTCTGACAAATTTAATGCTTGTCAAACAGTCATAAGAGACACATTTCAACAACAAGTGGTGTCGCTCTCTTTTTAATTATATATCTTTTATCCCGTGCAGAAAGAATTGATTTTCTTCCCGAACTTTTTAGATTTCTATAATTTTCAATGTCTCTCAAAAAATTCTCCTTTACTCCTAGATTTGGCTTACATTCAGGTCTGAACTTGCATAAGCCTTAATAAAACACTTTTCTTCTTTCATCAAACGATTTTTTAGTGGCATATTAATTAAAATCGAAGTTCAATGGATTCTTTCGCTTTCGAATAAGTGTCTTATACTAATTATGATATATATACCTTCATTCCTTTTTTTTATTCTTTGCAAAATATACGCCACGCAGATTTGGCAAGGGTTAGAAGTAAAATGTCTTATAAGTGTGATAAGCACTTTAGTTATAAAGTATCTTAAATTAATCCCATTATACTACTATACAGATCCCATCATCTAAATTACATAAGAAAATGAAATTTCCTAGACAAAATAAATGGACCATAGTTTGTGTATTAAGAAACAATACTTCGTACTAGTTATATCTCATGTGTTAGATAAGTTCAAAAACTTTTTATTTATTTACTTATAAAAGTTAGATTAATTTGATAAATCGGCTAAGCTCAGGTCGGGCAAGACTAAACACTATGTTAAGTACTTTTTAAATACACGTACATTCATAAAAGATACAAGGTATAAAAATTAGTAAAGTCTATTTACATAACATCTGTTAATGCCGGCACTTCTTTAGGTTACTTGACAGTCATACAGAATTCTACGAATTCTTACTTATTATTTTCTTATAACACACAAGTCTTCCCTGATCATGCAAATCTCACTTAATTTGAAATTCTATTTACAACGGATTATGGCAACTACCTCAGAACTGCTTTTACCTCCCATACAAACACAAATTCATATTTTTATTGGAAATTTGGAAACTATGTCTGACTCATATTCACCAACCATGTACATTTTAAGATGCTTAGATTACTGGATCGCATATCATACTTGTTTGTCTATTGCTTCGCTCGATAATATTGATGGATATAAAATGTTATATTTTGTCGTCAAGGGATTTTAGGGCCTTTTGTCCCCTCTTTTCTATTCTCTTGATAACTTTACATGTTTATATTGGCCTTTGTAATATTGTTATCACCCTTTGATTTAG
>JBANCV010001425.1:0-15470 GCA_037040105.1 Amiota albilabris
ACTTGGAAACGCTCAAATGGGAAGTCCTACCCCACCCGCCATATAGCCCAGACATTGCTCCATCTGGATTATAGGGGCCATTAACATAAATCCCCTCAAACAGTTAAATAAAATAGGAACCATTGACCACTCTGCCTTAAGGCTCGCCTTAAGCGCCTAAAGTTGCACCCACATCAACAATATACTCTACGAAACCAAAATACAATCATTAGATATCCGTTATCAGCTGTTGACTTCTACATTAAATAAATCCAAACATCCTATTGACATTCCCGTAGCAAAAATTTTAAAATCAAAAAAAGGCACGTAAAGTCCCTTCTACACAATAGTACTTAACAAAGAACTTGGTCTACACTTCAACCCCATCCTCCCTCTTAAAATTCCCTTCCCTCCATGTTCTTAGAAATCATCAACAAACACACAAAATCTGTAACACCATCAGAGGTTTTTCGACAAAAGTTTTTAGAACCCAAATACTCACTTCGCTCACACTTATTTATTTTTACGGATGGCTCAAAAACAACATCTGCCACATCTTTCAGTATTACATCAGTTGACTCAGTTATACAGCAAACCCTACTTCCACCTTACACTTTAATTTACTCAGCTGAGATAATAGCCATTTTCGAGGCCATAAATATTAAAAATAAATAGGCGCAATCTCCACTCAATGTGCTCTGATTCTCTTTCCGCGATTGAGTACATCAGTAATCTTTCTAAAAATTCATATCATGCTGTCACCATCAGACAACTCCTTCTCTCAAACTACCCACGCATAAAAATTATATGGGTACCCGGTCACTGCGATATCATAGGCAATGAAATAACAGACATACTATGGTAACATTAAATTAGATTCCTCTCTCCCACGTTCATATTTATCAGAAATTATCAGACTTCGTCTCGTATACACCCCTCAAACATATTTTCGACAGTTGCTTTTCTCCCCTATGCAACTCTAACACCTCCATCACCGTCCTCCACATCATCTCATCCTGCCTTACATTCAACAACTTTAGGAGGTAATGCTTTTCAAATACCGACCCCCACACAGCATTGTCACTCCATACCCTGTCATTGTAGTATCATAGGCAATGAAACAACAGACAAAGCAGCAAAAGATGCCGCAACCCTACCGCTAATCTTTCATCAAAATTTTAATTCTAAAGATATTAACAATCACACTAAGAAATATTTCGAATGCAATAGGCACCTGGCACCTCGCAAATCAACATACGTAAAAATCCTCACAAAATAGATATCCGATACTATGGTAACATTAAACTAGATTCCTCTCCCCACGTTCATCTTTATCAAAAATTATCAGATTTATATATATATATTTTCGACAATTCCTTTTCGCCCCTATTCACTTCACACCCGAAATATCATAAACACAATCATCTACTTCCTCAAACAAGCCAACATATTCCATCTGTAATAGTGTACAACACACTTATTCATAACTAAACCTCTTCAACAGTAGTCGTATTTCATACAAAAATTAAAAAAATAAAATAATTTAAATAAGTAATAATAATAAGAATTAAAAAATGAAGTAAAAAGAAATAGGACGTATCTCAGTAAATATTAAACTTTAATTAGAAATAAGTACACTTAAGACCTTGTTATAGCTTCAAAAAAAGCTTATATTCTATTTAAATATAGTCTATAAGCTGTTGATAAATAAATAAATAAAAATATAAATATAAATGCTACTCTACGAACGGAACACGTGTTGGCTTTTTATAGACTAAAGTTTATTATTGTACATACAGTGGCTCCCAACTTATTTCATGCAGCAGCACATTCAATCTCTGAGACGGTGCTGTTCGGAAACTAATAAAGAGATCGGAAAATTTTGAACGTCACAAGAGTGCCCTACTCTTTCTTTCATGATTAATTCATTATATTAAAATCATTAAATTACCTTATAAAAAAATATAAATGATAAACTAAAAATACAGGTAAAAAAGTCACAGCTTAACAACAAACAAACAACTTAAAATTTAAATATTAATATATTGAATGACCTCCATTCTATTTTACAACGTCCTTCAATCTATTTCCCATTGAAGCAACAAGTTTTTGGGTGGCTTGTGTGGATATTTTTTGCCATTCTTCGACCAGGTCAGTTTTTAAGTCGTTACGGTTAGAAATCTTACTCTTCCGTATGGCCAAATCTAAAATTGTCTACAAATTTTCAATAACATTCATATCTGCGGACTGCGCAGGCGGAGGCGGGGCCAACCTTGCAAAACAGCTGCTTTGAGTTTTGGGTCATTGTCTTGGTAGAACCGAAAACGCTCTCGTAGGCCCAAGAGTTCAGCACAAGGTATCAAATTTTCTTTGAGAACGTTTAGGTAGACCCCGTTTATCATTGTTCCATCAATACAAATTAATCTTCCGACTCAAGAACCAGCCATACAGGCCCAAAACATGACACTTCCACCATCATGCGGCACGGTTGGTTTCAAATGTTGTTTTTGTAGCTCTGTATTTGACCTACGCCACACATTGTTTTACCCGTCAGAGCCAAAAATGTTAAATTTGGACTTGTTTGCAAAAATAATATCATCCCAGAAGGAAGTTGGCTTCGCCACGTGCTCCTTGGCAATCTCAAGCCGAACTTGCTGATTCTTTGTTGAGATAAGAGGTTTTTACGTGCTACTCGACCATTAAACCTCCTCCCGCAACATTCGGTCCACTTTTTCTGCACAGCATTTCTTCCCCAATTCATCCTCTATCGCCATGATCAATTTTGGTGCTAATAACTTATGGTTGATTTTAATTTTTCGGACACTTAGGAGTTTATCCTGGTCGGAAAAAATCTTATTGGGCGCTTTTTGGCCATTATCCAATATCCATTCTGTGCTGGGAAATATGTCTACAATTTCAGAATTTTCCGCTGGCTATCTCCATTTCTGAAACGAGTTATGACCAACTCATGTTTCTCTAAGCTTGTTCGTGGAGACATTTTAATAAAACACGTGAATCTTGGTTTGGAATCGCAATTAACGTGAATTTTTAGAAAAATACATTGCGAAAGACAATACCATATATAATAGATAAGAAAATGGTAGTCTTCGATGCAACTGTTTACCTACATCCACTACCAAAAGTGACTGCACGAAATAAGCTGTGACCTTTCTTTTCGTGTATATTTGCATTTTCTGCATTTGTGAAAAGAGGAATATTTTTGTTTTGGTTCTTTTAAAATGAATACTATTATTTAAATACACAGGTACAATTCTAAATTCAAATTTTGTCGAAATCATTAGTTAAGGAACAGCACCGTTTCAAATATACAATGTGCTGCTGCACGAAATAAACTGGGCGCCACTGTATGTATGTACATATAACAACGTTTTCAATAATTGCAACTCCCAATACACAAGCAAACATTTGAACATATGTATAAATAATGAATATTTCATGATTGCTAATCTACAATGAATAGTTTATGATTACTACTCTATTCACATTCATTTTAATGATTATGATTGATTCATATTCACAAAAATGATTTTTGAATGCTAATCATATTCATAATCACTTAGACTATACATATAGATACATAGGTTAACTTAGGTTATTCATAATTGATTTGGATTTTGCCTGTGCAATGAATATAAAATATGATTATTACATACATCAATAGACGTCTATAGTCATTATCATTACTCTTTATATACTAAACAATAGTGTAAATAGCTTTTTTAGCTGAAGGTTTATGTTACAGTTGCAAATAACTAAATTATAATTTGTAATTATATTAGTTATAAATAAATAAATAAATGAAGAAGGTGTTAAAGTGACTGATTAAAGGAAGTGGGCAAAAAGGTGATTAAAATATAAAAACAAATTTTTAAATTGCCGTCGATATTGTAAGCTTAACATTCAAATGAGAACGAAACTCACAATGAGGCTGTACAGCTTCTCCACACACTATGCAATCGATCGACACAACTTCGTCAAAAATCAAAAAGTTTTGATTTTGTCATCCAACCAGCATGCACCTTCCCCAAACGTTGTGCCAGTACACAAGCAATGAACAACCGATCCCATAATGTGTGGGCTTCATAAGAAGAAAATGGATATGATGGCAGACATGCAACGGTACTAACTTGAACAAAGAAAAGCATACAATTAAGTGTTTATGAGACCAATATTTTGACAAGCCAAACAAACCACAATATATAACTGTATATTTGCTTATGAATATAATAAGCAATCATGTATATGTACCTGACTTGTATTGTGCTGTGAATGCCACTGATTTTGTTTATTATTTTTATTAAAAAAACAAGATGATTGCGAAAATTGTTGGATTTCAGTTAATACTGCAGCCGGAGATATAAATGCGTCATTATTTTGTATACAATTACGTCTAGGGGAAGCAGCAATATTCCTTGGTGAACTGTTGCCCCCAGATATTGCTGCTAATAAACCGTCGTCTATACCTCTGCTTGATAATGATGTTACGTTCGCGTTTTCTCTTAATCGCCTTGTTGGTATTTGAGCTCTTGTTTTTCTTTCTCGGCTACTAGAGCTGCGTCTATAACTTTCATTCCTCGTTTGTTTATTGCCCATGAAATTTCAACCGATTACCGTTTAACATTTATATGATCTTCTACACACACGCACAGCACTTTCTCCAAGTGTTTTTTTATTTTTTTAAAATTACAAATTACAAATAAAGAAACAACATTATAAAAACTGTCCATGTGCTGGCATTTTTTCTTCACTTCAATTGTTCTGTTCGCGGTGTTTTTCAACTAATGATTTAGACAAGTGTTGCATGCTCCCTGCAACCACCATGAATTTGAAATGTAACTCCACGCCAGACTTACCGAGTAGAAAGTTACCAATTTAAGCCGCCCAGATACGATACATTTTGGTTCCTCAAACATTCGTGTACGTATGTTGCGTACAACTTACAATTTACATACAATTGTGTTACATCAACATATTGTCAACGGATAAAAATTTATATGCTCTCAATAATTCACTTGCCGTCGGCACTTCACAAATATTTCTTACTAGCACTCTTACACACATACATATAGAAGCGTAAATAAGACAACAACGCAGTACGTGGACAAAGAGAGCAATATTAAACTCTCTCGTTGTACGAAATATCTAAACGATTCAGATATTTCATACAACTGCATACGTGAGACAGTTTTACTAACCTATGATAAAATTCCCATAATTTGCTTTAGAAACGTTGTACATGTCCAGGGCCATATGCTGAATCAATGTGAGACGCACACTCAAACAATTTCCTTAAACACTACAGAAAGTTGTTTCTAGCAGCTGTATCGTGTTCAGGGCGCTTAAAAGTTGTTGCTAAAGCCACCTATACACGATACAGTTGTGGTCTTCATGCTACTCATCGTAGTGTTGACTTAAATATTTATGTGTGCGTCTCACTTACGAAATTTTACGAGTTTTCTAATCGATTCAGTAAACTCGTGCAACTTTAGTGCTTTGAATTGTTCTCTTTGACCATCATCGTTCTCTCTATGACCATGCTGTCCCATTTATAAAGTAAGTAAGTGTGAAAGAGACATATATGGGTAAGTGTTAACTTTTATGAAATACTTGAAGTGGGCGGACATGAGCGCTATTAGAAAACATTTGTGAAGTGGCGACGGCAAGTGAATTATTGAGAGCATATAAATTTTTATCCGTTGACAATATGTTGATGTAACTCAATTGTATGTAAATTGTAAGTTGTACGCAACACACGTTCACGAACGTTTGAGGAACCAATATGTATCGTGTCTGTTTTGTCGAGAATGGTCTACAGTTCAAAAGGGAACACATAATGATCGTTATACACACACAAACACAAACACACCCACACACACTCATACTTGTTGTACATAGAACCGTTGTATCGTGTCTAGGACCCCTAAACTCGTGCAACATGAGTTCTCTCATTTGTTCTCTATGACCATCATCGTTCTTTCTTTGACCATGCTGTCTCAATGACGCCTTCACAAAGTAGGTATCTTTCAAAGAGACAAATATTGGTGTGTTTTCCCTTTTTTCGTTATACAAATGGAATGTTGCACGACAGTTGACTAAATTTAAACGTAAAGTATGAAAACCGCATGATTTACAAACATTTGCTAATGCAAATAATTCTTGTAGCTCCCTTTCACACTTGCCACGTCTTCAAAATATTTAAAAAAAAATTTACAATTTAAAATTTGCCTATTTGTTTTGGGCCATCATCAGCTGTTTTGTAGGAACGCAACAAAAAAAAAAAAAAGAGGAAGACTGTCGAAAATGGCATAACAATACAAAAATTTCCCAACACTAACGCGAATGACTATTCTTAATTTTAGAGTCAATGCGCATCCATTCTTGATGCGGCTAGTAATTCGAATCACATTCTACAGCCACAACTCCTGAATGGTCATTCTCCCTTGTGGTTGTTGACGAAACTGATGCGAATCAATAGCCGCATTGATTTGAATCCGCTCCAGTGTGAATACAGCATAAGCTGAACCTGAAGCAATTCAAAGTAAATCGACTTGGGCTTACACCTTCGATTCAGTTTCAGAAACAGCTGTTTTTTGTTTTGGGTGTACATATTCGAATGGAACGTTGCCTGCACGTTGATTTAAATCAAACGTAAAATTTATGAATAATACGTAATTTGCAACCATATGCAAAAAGTTCTTGCAACTTAATTTTTCATTCCTGATAGGTATTTTACTAAAATGTCAACAAAAACAAGAAAGACGATGAAATTCACATGGTTAATGAATATGAACTTATTGTGTCCAAATTTCAAGATGAGAGAATAAAAAACAGAATAGTTTTTTTAATAAGAACATTAATTTAAGAAGGGGACTTGTATGGGAGGTACCTCTCCTGATAGTCCAGAGCTTATGTATTTAAGTCAAACACTTCCCATGTCCAAATTTTAGTTCGATAGCACAAAAGGCACAAAAGTTTTTCTAATAACAACATTAATTTAAATGTTGGTTTGTATGGGGGGTAGTGGTACGATCCGGCTGATTCCGACAAATGTGGTGCGCATGGTAAAAAGATAGCTTCGTACAAGCTCTCTTGCTCCAAAACTGAGGAACTAGTTCGTATACATACAGACAGACAGGCGGACATGGCTAGATCAACTCCTCTTGTTGCGGTGATCAAGAATATATGTATATAACCCATGGGGTCTGCGATGTCACCTTCTTTGCATTACAAACTTCATGACACACTTATAATACGTTAATAATGACAGTTTTTCTTGTAAAATATGAATCGATTCTGGTTGATTCAACAATAGAATCAGAATTAAATCGACTGGCAAATTTGTGACAGTGCTGGTAAATTTTCAGTCATTTCTGGTTGGAAACTGTCAACTTTTTTTTCTTTCAAACCAAATCAAAAAACAGATGCTTACGGCCCAAAACAATAAACAAAGAAAATAGGCAAATTTGAAAATGTGTAATTTTTACTGATCATCATTATCATTTTCATATTTGAACCGGTCCGACGTGCTTTTAGCAGTTCAGGCTTCAGTGAACTAACATTCTAGTTACCTTCAAAAAATAGATAATACAAAATCAAACAAAACCATAAAAATAAAAAAAAAAATAAATTTAAACAAAAACGTCACATTTCTGTAACTACAAAATAAATTCTAGTTTTAGTTGTAAACTTTCTCTGTACGTTTCAACTGTGGAGAATGCATAAAGCTCCCACTTGTCAACATAGAACCCCAACTGGCCGCAACGGCTACTTTGAAATGCTCTCAATGCAAAATGTAAAACTCTCACCAACCTTAAATGGTCAGCGGGTTAGATCCTGCTCTGTTACACCCAAGCGAACAAATGCCGCCAAAATAAATAAAGCGGTAGTGTTGACAGTCATTGATCGCCACATACATATCAAAAAACGTAAACTCAGCCCTCAAAAAAGTAATTCTGCTAAGAAAAAATTTGGAGAGTAACGGATTTGCATTACATGCAACGAAATTACTCACGGTGTAACAGCACCAAAGGTGAAGTCTTTTAAACCTCCCCCAATATACATTCATGAGGAAAGTTCAAATAGGCTAGTAGATGGCATTTCAAA
This sequence comes from Amiota albilabris, assembly GCA_037040105.1. Lineage (NCBI taxonomy): Eukaryota > Metazoa > Arthropoda > Insecta > Diptera > Drosophilidae > Amiota > Amiota albilabris. The sequence continues at coordinate 8,104 of JBANCV010001425.1, forward strand.
AGTAATTGGTAACAATAGTTTTCATATTGTCCCTTTTACCAAGGGTAATATAAATGAAACTATGGTACAGATTTACTCTGAACCGATTTTCACATCGTCACAATTTCCTGAATGAAACTAAACGGAACTATTACCCTTACTAGCTCAAATGTAGCAAAGGCCTGAAAATAGTAATCAAATTGAATCCACCGTGGATTGTAGCGACATAAAGAGTGCCTTAATAGACAAAGGATTTGATAGCAAGGTTGTCATCAACATCATTAACCGAAATGAAGTTCCACAGCCTTTGTTTAAAGTGGAATTAGAACCTAACTCGCAACGCTCACGAAAAAATGAGGTCCACCCAATCTATTGTCGTCAATACCTACACCATCGGAAGGTGTCAGTAGAACAACCTCAACAGCGAGCAAATCCTGTGCAATGCAGAAACTGGCAAGAATCCGGTCAAAGCGTAAAGCTTATTGTACCCTATGCTCAGTTTGTGTTGCATGTGGGGATTTACAATCAGTCTTAGTAATGTAGAGCTAAAAAACTGCAGTAACTGTGCAGGTAATTATACTGCTAAGTACAGAGGCTGTCCCGTGTATAAGCAATTGAAAAGCCGATTGCAACAACAAAGAAGTTCAAATAGGCCTAAATTTAAACCTACCCGTGCAGCCTTTCCAACAGAATTCCATTCAATTTCCAAGCCTGTATCGCAAAATGTGTCCTATGCCAGTGGCATCAACCAAATGAGCTCATGTTGCGTTGGTCTCTGGAACGCAAATGGCGTTTCGCAGCACAAGCTTGAACTTGTTAAATATCTAGATGATAAAAAAGTTGATGTGATTCTAATTTGTGAATCACATCTCACAAATAAAAATACATTTTTTATACCGGGCTACGAAATTTATTCGACAAATCACCCTTATGGAAAAGTTCATCCCCAAAACTCACAAAGAGTTCTGCAGTCTTATATCGCGAAGCGAGTTTTTATAGTGAAATACAAGAATTCGACAACTAACGAATATAATATTAATACTGGCGTTCCGCTAGGCAGTGATCTTGGTCCAATTTTATATACATTATACACTACAGATATACCAACAAACTTTAGCATTGTCACCTCAAAGTTCACCGATGACACAGCTTTAATCAGCCGAAATCGCTGCCCAGACAAAGCTTTATCAGGCCTGGCCAAATACCTTATAATAATCCAAGAGTGGTTATCTAACTGGAGGATTAAAGTTAACGAGCAAAAATGGAAACATGTCACTTTTACAGTAAACCGTAAGACCTGTGTTCCAGTCACTTTAAATGTAGCAACAATTCCTCAAACTCAGTATGTAACCTATCTTGGCGTTCACCTAGGTAGGTGTCTTACATGTAGGAAGCACATTGCATTAAAAAAAGTTCAAATGATTCTTAGAGCACGAAGTTTCCACTGGCTAATCAACTCTAGATCTGGCCTTCGTCTTGAGTATAAGGTTATTTTTTATACATACGTCAGTAAACCAATTTGGACATGTGGTACAGAATTATGGGGAACCGCAAGCGCGAGCAATGTTGAGATTATTCGAAGAGCTCATTCTAAAATTCTCTGGACAATAACAAGCATTACATGGTATCAGAAATGTAGACATTCACAAAGATATCAATGTACTGCTTGTGAAAGATGAGTATTTGAAGCGGAAACATATATATGTTAAAATACTAAAGAGCTGCGCAAGTAGTTCTATTTGACGCACTTCACTACTGTAAAGTACTTCTAAACACTACATTTTAGTGTTGTATTGACACTGAATTAGAAATTTCTATCTAAAGATTTTACATCAAAACACGACTAGCTACGAGCCAGATATTATCAGAACCAGGCAAGAAGAAGAAGGCAGCGCCCAGAGGCAGTCCTAACAAATCCAGGTGAACACAGTAACTATGCAGAAGTTATAAGAGGCTTGCGCGAAAAAGTGAAACCAGATGAAACACAAGTTAAAATTTGTTCTGTCAGAAAGACGTCCTTCTTGAGTTAGGAAAAGGAGGAAAACAAAGCTCATTCTCTTCACACAAGATGACCTCAAAGCTGCGGCGTATAACTTGAAGAATAGAAAAGCACCAGGACCAGATGAGATACCAGCTGAAGTACTAAAAACCATAGTATCGAGCAGACCCCAAGCTCTACTTAATATATATAATGCGTGTCTCACAGAGGGTATCTTCCCTAAACTGTGGAAGAAGCAACGACTCGTGCTTATAGGCAAAGCCAGAAAAGAAACGACTGCACCGAAAGTATACCGACCTCTTTGTATGCTCGACACAGCGGGGAAGTTGCTGGAAAAACTGCTAAAGCTACGACTTTTGGCGGCAATATCAGAAGCTGGAGGTCTAAGTGACAGGCAATATGGTTTAAGGACGAGAAGGTCAACAATTGGAGCTATACAAGAAGTAATCGAAGCAGCTTTAGCAACGCAACGTGGTAACCATTACTCAAGACCAGTTATCTTGTTGGTAACCCTCGGCATTAGAAATGCACGTACGACGGAATACTGCGCATTGAAATGCCGGATGATATCTTTTTGGTGGGCTTTGCAGACGACGTGTCTGCTGTCATAACTGCAAAAAACACGACAGAGGCGCAGCATAAACTCACACAAGTAATGTTCCGGACTTGGCTTACCACCCAAGGACTCCAACTGGCCACAGAAAATTGGGTTTCTGCTCATTAGCAGATGACATATGCCATTGCAAGTAGAAATACAAGTGTGCGACATAAGCACACAGAAGTCTGTTAAACATTTCATCGACTTGATGGCCAAAAAAAAAAAAAGAATAGGTTTGAGAAAACCGAAAGAAATGCCAAAGAGCAAACATGCTGACAGGGCACGGCTATTTCCGCCAATACCTACATAGCACACCTTTTTTTAAGTGTGAACAGTGGAAAATGTTGCGAATAGAGCTAACGGACAACTTTGGCCCTCTCACAGTGGAGAACGTAGATAACAGAGTCTGAGGCAAACTGGACCTTTTACTGCTGTGCTCGTCAAAAAGGTCCTCCAGACAAAGAATGCCGCTGAAGTTGCTGAGTAAGACATAACGACAAGTAATAAGAAGAGGCAGGGAGACTTTCAGCAAGAGTTATGGAACTAACAACCCCGCCTTCCCCGAGTTGCGGTGATTGCCGTCTGCCAATAACCCAACAAAACATTACATCGCGTGTAAGCAGTAAGGGCAGGGGGACTCCCCGCAAAAGTCACGGGCCTGACGAACCCACCCTCCCAAAGTACTACTATATTTAAGTGTTTTACATAAAAAAAAAACCCTGCGCCATTTGAAAAACTTTTACTATAGTGTTTGACAGTGCTTGGGTTCTGGTATGAAGCAAAATATCAAAACAGAACCAGCACTGAAGTAAAGTAACGGGAAAATTACACCAAGCACAGCGAGTGCACTAGAATATTTTCTAGAAGTTCTCTTTGAACGTATGTGTGCAAATGTGAATTAAACGATTCGCATTTAAATGGTTTGATTGAGGTTTTAGAATTGTTTCAAGAGGCTCACTAAAAACTTGAGGGGAAAAAGTAACCTCCAATTCACATACACCTTCAATCGGACTTGCACAATCAAAGATGCTGACTTATTAATAATAAAAGTTTTCAAGGAGAAAATTTTGCTTTATCTAAATACCCATGTTTTGGAAAATTCAAATATATTTCACAAAATTGCGCTCTTTCTATTTCCTCACGCAAAGAAGTTCATTCTTCAATTTGAAGACTAAGAAAAAGAAGCTAACAGAAAAGCAACCAAAGAAATAATGTCTCAATTTACTGGCCCCTTTATCTACCAGTGAACCTAGTGCAGTTATTTCCTCGAAAAATAGTGATCTGTTTAGTCTTTGTGTCACTCAACAAACCCAACAAATTCCTTAAACAGAGTATCAGAAGAGATGGCGATGTAAGAAAGTTCCATTATACTCTACTACGATGACTTTGACGCATTGAAATGGTGGGACACAAATAAAAATCAGTTTCCATTGTTATATAAAATGAGTTGCAAGATATTTGCTATTCCAGCCTCGAGTGCACCCTCAGAAAGAGTATCTTCGGCCACCCCGGCCTTGTTAACAGAAAACGGATTTGCGATGGGCGGTAATTCAATAACTGTGAACCAAATATTTTTACAGCACAATTACACTTTTTAAATGAATAATAAACTAGTTGTCCCGGGTCGCGGTGCTACTCTGTCCTCAAGAAATCTTGTCTTAAGTTAGTAGCTGAATTAAATTCAGTTTTTATACTCTTAATGTTATTAATTTTTTAAATGTATTGCTGAGATTGCACTCGGGTCGACAGCCTTTATTGAAGCACGGTGTTATATACATTTTTGGTTTTATGGTCAGGTCCGAAAACGAACAAAGCGGATGGGTTGCAGACACGTGAACATGCTACGTACAATCGATCGTGAGAGAAACATGCATTTTCGAGATTCAGGCCTCAGACACTCAATGATTGGCCTTGGGATTTGTTGATTGTCATGGTAAATGTAAGACGAATTGGAAATTAAATTATTTTAGACTCGAAAGGCATATCAGTTGGTTCAGAAGTCGAAGCATGATGACTACTAGCCAACTTTCAGTTTTAAATAATGCGGTGGCAATCCTGGCAGATCCAATGAGCTTTAAAATGTAGCGCAATCGATAGATTTTAAGGAATGCAATGGAGCAACGATCTGATTTTGAATTGTCAATTTTAAGTGATCCACATTTTTGTACTTTGCAGTAAAATTTCTCGCTCACTCAACCAATAGCGATTTTTATGGTTGGCAATGATGTTCGTTGATGAGCTCGTCCTTCGTTGAGACGAAATTGCAGAAATTTGTCGGAAAGGAAATGAATCCATTCCATTCGTCGACAGGAAGACGGCCGTCTTTACATATAGTGCCACAGCTTCGATGATTTGAGGTAAGCGTTTATTTCATCGGCAGCGGTCGATTTTAAAATGACTGGTAGTGTTTGGCAGAAATCTCCAGACAGTAGGATCATTGAACCTTCAAAAAATGTTGAGTCATTGCACAAATCTTGCATTGTTCGATGAAGTGCTTCCAATGCTAGTTTATGTACCATTGTGCATTCATCGCAGATGATGACTTTACTTAATAAGACTTTGGCCATTGCTGAGTGTTTCACAATGTTGTATGTCAGGTTTTCAGTTCATTGAATGTTTAACAGCAGTTTCAACGCTGAATCAGCCGTTCGGCATCCTTCTAGCAACGCGGCCGCTATCCCAGAAGAAGCAACTGCCTTCATTACCGTACACTTCCTTCCGTTGGGGGTTCAACAGTGATACATTTGCCTTGTTATGTATCTCCTCATTTAATCGAGATCGGGATTTCCTAAAGTAACACGAATTCGATGTAAAATATCTTCTTACATGTCATCCTTGTACTTGTTCCACAGTTCGGGTGGATTTGATGGTAAGCATGGCGAAATAATGATAGCAAATAATGTGCGTATCTGACTTGGAGATGCAGTAACAATTACTTCAGCGATTGTCATGTTCCAGTGGCTATCGTTTTCGAGAAAATGGAGGTGTTGACATGCAGCTCGAAATGTGGGGTACACTTCACCATGGAAGTGATTGAAATGATGTCGGCCCACGAACATTTAGCAGCAACAATCGCAAGTAGAAGCATTCGTCATTCTTGGGATGAACTATGTAAATGCGACCAAGAGAATCAGTAGAACGGATCTGAATAGCCAGGAACCGCATTGCCTTCCCACACTAAAATTTTTTCAATGAAGCGTTCCAAGTGTAATGACGTGGCATCTCAGAATAGACACTGGTCAATGTTGTTGCTGAAGGTATTTCAGCACGTTGAGCAACATTTGATGAGTTGAAATAAACTCGTTGATTATTCCCCAGATGCGCAGCCAAATGTTCAACAGTGGGATGACGTTCATGAATGGGGAATGAGAATATACGGCAAATTGCCTCATTGCAGCTCACATATCGACCAACTTGATAGCGCTCAGCGCTGGTATTGAGAATTTGAATGCCAAAAATCGCCATGTCGCTGCCTTTCGTGAGATATTTGCAGATGTATTTCATGTATTTTAGTGAATTGCAATACTCCATGTTGCAATGCACCTTGAATGTTTTGGAAGAATTGGCGCATATGGAACAATCCAATTGTTGCCGACCACAAAATCATTTCCATTCACTTTCGTTGTAAAACTTCTACCGTTATCATCAGGTGATCGACGTCTATACAGTGGATAGCCATCGTTTCCAGTGAAATTTCGTGGATAACGGTTGGGACATTTGCCGTCGACCATGCACGGTGATTGGGGGTTGATGACACCACACGGACCGTGAATCATGTTTGTAATTACAACATCTTGGAGATCTGGATCGGTTTCGTGGTCAGGGACCTCGGCGCATATGATGTCATCTATTTGGTCCGATGTACCTAATTCTTTCGAGTAGCCAAATATGTTTGTATACATGTTGCAAGCCTCGTTTTTGCCATTTAATCGAATACATCCAGCATCGAGTATGTCCAAAGACGTGATGGTTAATAATGTAGCTCATCAGCGATAGAATTTTTTCTTTGAAGACACGTGCGGTGATGTCGTGCCGATCACTTGATATTTGTCCGTGGAACAGCAGTTTAACAATTTCTATCCATTATGGATAGCATGTAAAGCTGATAAAAAGATCTGCACGACCGTAATGGCGAACATATGTCATTGTATCTTGCGCATATTCATGCATATGATGCGGGCTGCCAATGTACGTCGCCGGTAGAATAGTCAATAGACCAACATTAGCTGCATCTCCTTCGGTGCTGATTGAATTCTTGTACATGCATTGGTATTTGCTCTTTCATAAGCAATGTTTGGGCACCTCGATTGTTTAATATTTTATGTATTAAGCTATAGTTTGTTCTTATAAAATTTTTATACTTACTGCAAACAAATGAAAATTTTTGATCTTTACGATTCTCGCTCATATTGAAAGCTCTGCTGTCATGGCTGCCAAACTAGAAGACGAAATTATGTGAAATATTAAATATTTTAAAAATAGAGAATATTACAAAAAGTGAAAATTGGCTTTGCTAAGGTGCATTTCCAAGTAATTCTGGCTATTTATAATTTTTTTCTAAATCTAACTTTTTCCGCTAAGTTGGCAGACCTAAATTGTCATCATATTTTTTATTTAAACAGTTTAAAAATCTTTTTTTTTATACAACAACCACAGGAAAATTGACGTCATTGAGGATTGTTGTTGAGTTAATATTGAAGTATTTATTTATTTATTTTTATTTATTTAATTTATTATGACAAATTACTGTCATTAAATGAGTACAATTAATATGCAAAATATACAATACAA
>JBANCV010001428.1:0-15379 GCA_037040105.1 Amiota albilabris
CGAAAATTGGTTCAATCGCATGCAAAAGTGTATTGATCTTCAAGGAGAATACTTTGAAAAACAATAAAGTCATTTTCAATGATCCATATTTGTTGTTATTTGTCTATCTCAAGACTTAAAAAGCAACCCTCATAACAAAATACTACATTGGAATATGGTGCAAGAACTTTTAAACCAATTTAGGGATTTGACCTAGTCTAGAAGATCTTTCTTAAATTGAACCTGTGGAATTTTATGAATTAGAAACACAACAACAAATTTTACTAAAAACTTCTTAGAGTGAGTTCCATTAATTATTATTTTTTCCAATTGGACTTTTGTTATAATTGGCAAAACTAGCCACTGACTTAATTGCTATAAATTGATTTAACGAAAATCTAAATAATGCCATTTGATTTAGAGCCTACAAAGAACAATATTGACAATGAGTAAAAACAATTTGACATTCAGAAAGTGAAATTTAGTCCTCTTGGTCATCTATGTAACCAATGATCTTTAAGCTGGAGGCGCTTAATTCTTCTCCTAGAGGTATTTGTAATCAAAGCGGAACTTAAAATATTGACATAAATCTTTATCCAGTCCTTGCACTAGCTTGTGTAAAGATTCATCTGCTCATGGACCTCTCGGATTTACAGGTCCCGGAAAATTACAAAATAGCAATTATTTTTTCTCTAATATTAGATCTATATACTGTTATACTAAGTATTGTATTTAAAAAATATATGTATTTATAAAAATTCATATTAACAACGCAAAACCTTTTTCAAGTTGGAGAATTGCAAACTGAGATCATGCAATTTCCGGTCTGAAATTTCAACAAATGCAACCAATTACTACTACTACTACTACTACTACTACTATTATATACTTATTTTACGATCATACTTAGTGTATACTTTATAGATAGATATGTACTATTAAATAATTTAAAAAAAAATATTCAATTTATAGTACATTAAATGAAAATTTTCATTACAATTTTTTATGAATGTCAATATTGACGACGACGGCAATAAAATTTATAATTATTTTCTTAATTTCATTGTTTTTGTTTATTAATTTTAAAAATTTTATTTAAATACATATGTATATGTGTGAGTGTGAATGTGTGTGCATATGTGTGTGTGTGTTTAACACACCCACAATTCCTGATAATAACAAAAACAAAACAAACAAAAAGAATGATTTTGTCTTTATATTAAATTGCATTTGTTGTCTTTGATTTATAGTAGTAACAACTACTTACATACATTTACATGTACATAAGAACTAGCAAGTATGTATGTGGATATAGATAGATATATATACTCATAATAATAGCAAAGTAATTTCTATAAATAGTTTTTTACACTCATGCATACTATGTCACCTGCGCTAACGCCGGGTATGGACTGAGACCGACTCTCTGGGACTTAGACTGAGATTGTAGGTCGATGTTGGCCCGCGGTAATGTTGCTAATCTTTGTTTTAATTTATTTGTTTTGTTTTGATTGTATTTTTTTTATACCCTACACACCGAATGGTTAAGGAATTACCATTTTATCAAGATATTTGTAATGCATACGTTTGAAGCAATCTCTATATACCAAGTATATAAACGTCTACATAGATCATTATTTTACCCATCTGTCTGTCTTCCTAGGCTATTCTTTTCTTTTTTTTTCTCAATATGTTACTATATATTTAAAGTAAAAAAATAAAATCGAAATAAATTTTAAGTTCATAAAAAAATGTTTTAAGCTCAGCTGCAATTGATTAAAATGTATATATATTGTTTTCAGATTTTTCTTAACAATGAAAATATGTTCCCCCAAAGAGCTGCAAATGTAGTTGGGACCATTTTCTTTTCGTGGAGTATGTACTGATGATAAGCTCTTTTCCAACCTATTTAAAATTAAAAGATCACTAGACAATCCGAGTTTTTATTTTAAATTGGTTTCATGACATTTGAAAGCTCACCTTAACCCTTAGTCTGTTTTAAATCTGCATATTAAATATAGCATATGTATATTTGCACACCCAACTCTTTTTTTGTACGTTAGATACATTCCTTACGATATATGGTAAATTTTGTTATATGTTCCACAACTTTAAAAAATCATATAAAATGGAAAATCTTTATATATTTTCCCAAAAAACCATGCATAAAAAGTAAAAAATTAAATCCATGTTATTTATAAAACAAAAAATAATTAATTTATTATACGTTCCAATTACACCCAATGTTCAGTATCTTGGTCTTACCCTGGACATAAGGCTTAACTGGCAGGAGCATTTTAAGAGGAAGAAGAAGCAGCTCGTTTCAAAAAGCTGGAAAATGAGCTGGCTTTTAGGTCACGGGTCCCAGCTCAGTTTGCGTAATAAAATTCTTTTGCACAAGACTATATTTAAACCAATATAGACATACGGCATCCAATTGTAAGGATCAGCAGCTAACTCAAGCAAGAAATTCTTCAACGTCTTCAATCGAAGTTACTGAGAAGACTAGTTGGAGCTACGTTCTCTGTACGAAACTCAATGCTGCACATAGACCTTCACTGGTTAAGGATGAAATTCGCAGGTACAGTAAGTATTGTAACATGAGATCAGTCTAGGTCTGCTTGACATCAGCCTTCAAACTAGAAGGACGTAGCGTAGAGAGCACCTGCTCGACCTCCCTTTTCGTATCCCTTTATATAATTGATGTATGCTGAAGTATCATTTGATGTTTAATTCTCTTTTTATAATCACATTTACTCATTGGTCTTCCTGAGACAGGTGGTAAATAAAAATAAACATTACACACAAAAAAAACGGCAAAAAAAATACTGTGATAATAGGTGCATCATATGAAAATAAAAATTTAATTAATAAATAAAAATCGATTTCGCAACTATTCATCGCTGGTTGATAAAAAGCGAGCACGTTTATTACGGGCTGGACCTTGATGGTCCTTGATGGTTGATGGTATGGATCATCAAAAAACATCTTTTAAATTTTTTTTTGGATTCGTGCAACATCAAAAAAATTCGTGTAAAAAAATTTACTCGTCGAATTTGTCACCCGTGTTATTTCAAATTCGTGTAAAAAAAGGCCGTGTGCCAAACTCGATCAAATGCTTGATGCGAAAAGAAAAACTCTAAGTATGTAAGTATGAAAATTACTCTTGTTTACCAAGAACGCCTATCAAGGAAGATTTAACTACACGTTGCCAAACATATGGATTGATAACGTCAATCAACGCCCCCCTTGGATATAAATTTTCTATATCCTTAGATACCAATTCGAGTCATATTAGCCGGACCATATGACTCCCTCCTTGGTGGGAAGCTGATGGACTTCTTAAACCACTGCTGATCTTTGGACTCACAGTACCCCGTTGTATAACACAACTCAATCTCGAGCGCTAGCTCTACCCGCATGGGTGTCAAACCACAACCACCATGATACTTCCACTAGGGGTACGCATGATTAGCACGGAAAAAAATTCAGTGGGCTTTTGATAACCCATGATACCAGTTAGAGGTGCTGCCAAGGTGTTGATCGATGTGCACCGTATCCCTGTAATGTGCCGCTCTGCAACAAAATTAAGAAGACTAACAATTAAAGAAGAAAAATGCGAAAAGAATAAGAAAAGACACAACCGCCTAGGGATTAATGAAGAAACGAATCCCGCCAATGGAGTGAAAAGATAGTATAACATTGGAAAAGGTAAGCACAAAGACCGGTGATTGTCCTTAACTGTTTCGTCAGTTTTGCGGAAAATTCTTAAACCACAAATTCGTAACAATTTACAATACAATTTTATTTTTTTTTATACAATAAAGAATTTCATGTTTCTTGTTTGCGTGAAGGGTATTTAAACTTATATGAAACCGATATTGAATTTTTTTCTTTTTTTTTCCTTTATTTTCTGTGTTAAATGTTTATTTGTATTTACAAAATTTATTAGTTAGAATTTGCAATTTGAATATGTAAATTTTTATTTTTTATGTTGTTTTACTAATTTGTTGATTTTGTTGTGTTGTTGTGTTGTTGTGTTGTTGTATTGTTGTATTTTTGCTGTTGTTGTTTTTGATTTTATTATTGTTGTTGTTTGTTATGACTAATAAAATACTCGTCGTAAGTCAAAGAAGGTGTGTCATACAAGTGCAGGATATCTGCCCGTTTGTGTTCTGTGCACAGAAATGAACGAATATGTACTCGTAAATGCATTAATCTTCTCTAATAGCCATTAATTAATGTTAGTATTGTTCGATTATTTGCTTGAAGTTACATACACATATGTATGTGTACAATAATTGATAAACGTTAACATGAACAAACTGCATTATCACCATATTATATTGTTAGAGTTTAACAGCAATGCAGTGTTTATTGCGAGCGGATGTGACATGTAGTATTAGTTTGAGTCATCAGAGATTCTATTCCGTAAATTATGTCTTTATCAAAATTATAAACTGATTGTTCGGATCGAACACTCTCGCTAAGAATTTCATCCAATCCAATTAATATTCGGGTTTGCTTCATCTATTGAGTTTCGTGTTTTAATCACTTCATGATTTTACGCTTTGTATGTTATTCACTCTTGAGTATTGAAATGAACAAAATTTATATCATTTTCCATTCAAACAATTTTCATATGAATTTAAAAATCAATGCCACAAAACGATGAGGATGCCTGACCGAATAAAACATATCAAAGGATATACTCGAGTAGCAAACCCTCACTCTCGCTCACAAACAATCAAATTCAATCATGGCAACTGAATGTTCGATTAAATTTAATCATTGCGATTGAATGTTCGTTCCGATTTAATATTTCCAACAGAATTTGCTAACAGTTTTAATCATTCCGAACAGCATGTTCGATCATTCATTCTTGCTCAACTAAAACTCCAATCATAAACATTCATATACGATTAAAATTCATTCGTTGCTCACAACTCACAAACGTACCTTCGTTCTTGCTGAGTGAAACAAATGCGAAATACAAAATCAGAGTGGATGGTTGAGTATACACAAAAATCAAGTACCGGTTGTAGCGCTCTTTTGTGGAATGAATTAAATCAGTCTAGACCAATGGTTCCCAACCAGTGAACCATATTTTGAATGAACGCATGCTTTTTTTTGCCTGCTTTTCAGGAATATTATCAGAAATGTGTTTGCCATTATGTGAGAAAAGCTATACAGTCTCTGTGGGGATAGCGCTCCAGCGAAGTTAGGATCACATTCCGGTCTTGCGACGTTAATCATACATAGGAGTCCGTCAGCACTAACATTCCATATCTTTAATCACCAATCGTTAGCTACCAAAACTCTTCCTAAATAACACAATAATATAATAGAATTAGCCATAAATCTAGTACGTGTGAATGTTATAAATAGTAGTACCTTAAAATGATGCCTTTTTAAAAACTGTGCACTGAAATGGACTCCAACCATGAGCACCTTTGCTTTCACACAGACATTTTTCGAATGTCGAAAGTCAACCTGCTGGAAAGATTATGTGAGCACAGGCGAGAAAGAAAGAAATGTGCTTTTTCCAACACTAAGATTCGAACAAGGATTTTCTGCTTAATTCAAAACCTTTCCAGGAAAAACCTTTTTTATGGGAACTATATGATCCCGTAATCCTAGGATCATGAAATGATCAAACATGGTTGGTGGATATGATGGATTATAGCTTAAAAAATAAAAAAGTTTTTCTAATAAGAACATGAATTTGAGTAGGGGGCTTGTATGGAAGGTACCCCTCCGAGGGTATTGAAATTTTAGTAGCTAACGTTTCAGCTCGTTACGACAAATGTACTGCGCATGGTAAAAATAAACCTATGTACACCTCTCTAGCTCAAAAACTGAGGGACTAGTTCGCGTACATACGGACAGACAGACAGACGGACATGGCTAAATCAACTCATCTCATCGAGCTGATGACAAATATATATACCTTATGTGGTCTGCGATGTCTCCTTCTGTGTGTTACAAACTTCATGACAAACTTATAATACTATTTACTCCCGTGAAGAGTATAATAAAACATTACTAATACGTATCCGTAAATCCACTGAAAATACTGATTGGTTGCTGTTGTTTTGCACGCTTCAAAAGACACACGTACATATGTGCATATATATATATATATATATATATATGTATTTTTGTAATATAAATCTATAATTCATAAGAAGGATTTAAAACATGAAACCTTTTTAGGCGCTTAACACCCATGCCCTTGTCTAGCAGACTTATTGCTAGTTTCCTGTTGAGAATAGTGATTGTTGTTATTGATGTTGTAGCAGCAAGGGGTTGTAAGTAGAGGTATGCATATAATAAAACAGAAATGAACAATGGTGTGGGAAAACGTAAATATAGTTTCCGTTTCAATAAAACACTAGCATAGTTTGGAGAGTGTTCATGTGAGTTTTGGTGCGGATAAAAATATAGGCACTCATGGGGACTATCATCCGAAGTGAAAACTTAAAACTAAACTCAATTGAATGGCAAAAAAGAGGTTTGCACCACGCTCACAATTGAATTTTTTTGAAGCAAAACATCGTGCCTCCGCAAATGGGAAACTCCAAGTGGAGGTGATACGATTAAAAGGGGTGGTGCATGCACAATACTTGAAGTATATGGCCTCTCATAGCCTCTCCCAGCTTATACCTAGTGTCACCTTCGCGTGGTGAACCCCGTCACACTAAACAACCCGGTAGAAGATTTGGTTACCAGCCCCAATGGGAAACCGGATCAGTACAGCAGATGACACAGGAATATTGGTCCTCCAAATTGGTGGTTGGTCGCGGGGCTACGAAAGCTTCAACAGAGCCTCGGATGAAAAACATTAATTCACGAAGACGGACCGGCAAACGTATAAAGGACTACAATTTAAAACTATACACAGGGAATGTGCGATCTTTGTATAAAAGCAAAGCGCTAGACCAATTCACCGAAACTATAATGCCATATAAAGCGGATATAGTGGCTTTGCAAGAAGTAAGATGGTTTGGAAGTGGCATAGTCCATAAAAAGAACGCATTTTAATGGACATCATGAACTTCATATATGCAGCACAGATTTTCTGGTGCAGGGCAGAGCCCGATCACAAGTAATCAACTTGAACGATTGGATGTGCACTATGCGTATTAAATCAAAATTACACAATATCACTATTATCAACGTACATGCACCTACCGATGATAAGACAGACGAGGAAAAGGATGAATTTTACGATATCTTAGAAAGAGAGTATGATAAGTGCGCGAAATATGATCGAAAAATTATAATGGGAGACGTAAACGCCGAAGTGGGCCGACAACCAAGATGCAGAAAACAAACTGGAGCGTATAGTTTACACGCTGTGTGTAACGATAACGGCCAAAGGCTTATAATAGGTAGCACATATTTCGAAAGAAAAAGTATACAGAAACAAACATGGAGGTCACCGTATGGGAACATTCTCAACCAAATATATCATATACTAATAGATTCTCGACAGTTGTCAAGCCTGATATATGTAAGGAGATTCTGCGGAGCTAACATCGACTCCGATCACTTCCTAATGGGCGCAAAAATAAGAACTCGCATAGCAAACACAAAAAAAGAATCAAACAGTAATTTTAAAAAACTGAACATAAGCAACTAAAAAATAAAGAAAAGTGCAATGAATTCAAAACGCCACTGGAAACGGACCTTAGAGCAACAACAACCATAGGAAAGATGGACTAAACAACGAGAATTAATAATAAAATTGCTACTGACGTACTAGGACATACGCCAAAGAAAAAGCGTAATCAATGGTTCGACAATGAATGTAAAAAAGCAACAGACAAGAAAAATGAAGCCTACCAACTAATGATCCAGAGAAAAACCAGAGCATGAAATGAGTAATATAAAAAGCTACGCCGTGAAGAAAAACATAGACATAGACAACAGATGGAGTACATGTGATTTTATGATGCGACGGCGTAGCAAAGCACACCGGGACAGCTAGTCATGAATAAAAAAAATGTCTGGGCCTTTCGGCTGATTATACTTTGAAGCTTAATATATAAAAGATGTTTAATTTTGGCTGATTTAAAGAATTTGTTGATTATTGTGGGATTATCGGGAGATGGATGGGATAGTATTGTAGAGAAGCTTTGGATTGCAGTATTGTTTTGTAGATTTTGGAATTTTTTGCTAGAAAAGTGTTGGTGTTGGTGCTAACCTTGTGTGTCCAAGGCGTAATCTAATCTAAATCTAATGATTTTAGGTAGTCATCAATGTTGTTCTTGTTGGAATTAATTGATTGGAACCAGATTGATAGTATGGACTTATATCAAGCCTGATTATTTGTTCGAGAATGAATGTTTGTCGAATGTACCTGTTTATGTCTCTCCGATTTATGTTTCTTGATGTGATCAGGAGTGAGATTGAACCTCTTTTTGCTGCTTCATCTGTATGCTCATTTCTTCCTATACCAACGTGGCTAAGAATTTTTATTTTCGGATAATATTTCATTAAGACTCTGAAGATTATAGTTTGGTAGTATGATAAATTGTCAACCTTTTGAATTGCCGCAATAATTACAATCTTTTTTTTTTTTTTGGAAACATACTAAAACTTAACCAAAATTCAAAATTGCCAAAGCAAATTGGCCTTTATACACAGCGTCCACTTATAGTTACAAGTCACAAAGCCGATGAGCTTTAATATTAATAAGGAATCTGCCAACATTGTTAAAATTATTCGATAAAATGCCATCATTTCTGTCCCACAATCCATTTTTAATCCAAACATTAAATTCAAAGTTTCTTGGTAGAATCAAGAACTACAATCTCTTAAAGACACAAAAAACCTAACGCTCCATTCATACATCAGAAAATGGCCAAACAATGCTCAATCCAAAAATTCACCTCTGAAAGAAATCCTATAATGGACATCTTCAAGATCTGGTCAAACATCAGAAAATTCTACGGTATCAAATCTCATACAGTCCTCAAGCTCTCATACTCCAATCACAACAAAGGCACTCATAGGTGAAGAATTTTCCCAATATTAGTCACAAGTATCCGAAGATAAACAAGGAAAACACTCTCCTCAGTACAAACACTATCCAACAACAGCCAAACTAAGAACTCAAAGTTGCGTTCGTAAAATTAAAAGGCAAAACAACTGGAATAGACAGAATATACGTATCTTACCCTATGCTAAAAAAAAATGAATACCTCTGTTCAACATAGACTCTTAAGTTTATACAATAACATTTCCAATAATTACATTCCTCAACACCCCTAACTTAGTAAAATCTTCCCAATTGTTAAACATAACTCTATCAATACCTCTTTAAATTAATACAGACCAATCTCTCTTAATTCTTGCTTCAATTGATAATCGGCAATCAGGTTTTCAAAATGGTAAATCCATAACTGAGTCTTTACTTGCTATAGACTTTCATTCGCCTTCTCTTCAAGATATCATTTTTCCATAGTCTCCTAAAACTTTACTAATGCTTGCGACAAAATAGACATTCATTCTGTCATAGATGAAAATTTATTACCAACAGAAAAATAATCGTTTTTTGTAAATAGTCATCACTCACAAACACATCCCCTGCATAATAGTATTCCTCAAGGCTCAACCTTATCAGTTATCCTCTTCCTTATTGTATTCAATTGACTCGATAGAACAATCACCATCCATAAACAATTTGACTTCTACTCCCATGCAAATGATTACCACATCTTTAAAAAAATTGGTAACAATATTTTTATGAACATAGATTCCCTCCTTACTGATATTCTTTTCGGATGCGATTACTCAGGTGCGAAACTCTCTGTCTCCAAATGTTAACACAACTGAATTTCAACTTAACCCCCATTAACCAAGGTAAAAGTTTTAAGAATCCTCGGAATACTTTTTAACAAATCTTAAAAGTGTAACGATCATATAGCAAACCTTATCCCCTCCCTTATATTTATAACCAACTTACACTTAAGTAATTTGAATGGCAAAAATAGACTTTAGCTTATACTACCTGTACACCAACGCCCCTAAGTCGGAACTCTATATATTAAAGTCAATTTACCATTCCGCAATTTGGGCACCTTCAGGACAACACCAATCAACAACCTCCTTTTTGAATCAATAACCTGATGAAATCTATCCTTCACTGCAAAGACTCACCTCTAGCCATTCCTGTGCACAAAATTATAAAAGTTAAAAAAATCCAAAGATACTCATCCAATTGCCCTTGGCAAACAACTTTACTTACCAGTTAAACCATTATCATGTAGAACTAGCAATAATCCACCATGGTCATTTAACCCTGATACACTTAACACTACGCTCCACTTACGTCCCAAATTGAGAATGCCACCAAATATTTTTCTAAAATATTTCTTAGTAATCAAGAATTCCTTGCAATTCCACACTCTTTTTTAAACAGATGGATCACAATCATGCAGTAGTTCATCATTCAGTGTTATCGCCACTAACTCAATAAAAATATCCCTCCTTCCTTACTATAGCTCTGTTTATTCTGCTGAAATAATAGGCACTTTCGTTGCAGTCAGTAAAGCTAAAACTGGTCAAGGTCAATTCATCTGATTCCCTGATACTGATTCCTTCATCTCAATACAAGCAATAGCCAATATCTCAAACGTTAATTTTAACACTTTATCAATCAGACAAATTCTTATCGATAACTTTCCACGTATAAACATACTTTGGGTCCTCGGTCATTGTTTTCATTTCAGATCATTGTATTCCCGGCAACGATCAGGCGGATAAAACTGCCAAATCCGACTTTGAATACCCACAAATTTTCCAGACAAATTTTAACTCTGACAATATCAATCTATCTACCCCAACCCACACCAACATTATCAAACTAATAAATTTTTTGAAAATAACACAATTATATAATCTAATTTGAAAAAATAAAATAAATAAATTATATTCAATACTTTTAAAATGCTCACCACATATGTATGTCAATCAAACCAATGTAAATTAAATTTTGTATATATATATTATAATTATTAGAAAGTAAAATTTAGGCCATCGTAATCAGGTGATGATGATATACAATGTCAGCTCGATAATTCGGATGCTTTTAATTCGGATAATCCAGTAGTCCGGATCGAATTTTCTAGCCATTGATTACTCTATAGTCCGGATTAATTGCAGTTTTGTAATCCGGATTTTTTATTTAAATTATTTTTTTTTCACTCAAACGTGTAAAGAATAGCAACATGTATTTCATATAAACAGAATATAAAGAGTTTGACGAGCGATTACACACGTGATTTGAATAACAACGGGCTCGTCACCAAACAATTTCAAACGAGATTTTGCGCCAGAAAGGCAAATCACTGTTTGAAAATATGTATGGCACCGACAAAGAATTTAAAACAAGCGATGGATGGCTGCAAAATTTTTAAAAAAGGTTTGCGGTTCGCAGCCTAAAAATATGCGGAGAGTCTTTGTCTAGTAGACCAGACCTAGGACCAGATTTGCAAAAAAAAATTTATACGAGATTGTTGAAGTTGAGGGTTTAATAGACTGTCAGATTTATAACGCAGACAAATCTGCACTATTTTGGAAAATGTTTCCTGCTAAAATATTTTGCATGCTAAACAGAAGACCGCCCCAGGGAGAAAAATGCGCAAGGCAAGAATAACATTTCAAGTTTCCTCTAATAGACCGGGCAACCACAAACTGAATATCATTCAATATCATGATCATTTAAAAAAGAAAGCGCCGATCGAATATTATGTATCCAAAAACGCCTGAATGACATTTTACATTTTTTCAGTGGTTTTTTAATTCTTTTGTCACACAAAGCTATTCTTATTGTACACAATGCTAGATGTTATGCTGAACCACATGTTTCTGACTACAAAATTGTTTTTATACCGGCAAACTGCACAAGCATTATGCAACCTATGGACCAAAATGCCATAAGGCTGACTAAACTTTTTTACAAAAAAAGAAGACATTTTAATTGAATTAGTCAATTCGCCATTTGATAATTCCGATTTATTTTGAAAACATTTAACTTTAAAAGAGGCATGTGAACTCCTCGCAAGATCTCAACAAATGTCGTCATAAAATCTTGTTGGAAAAATATCCAATCACAAAGATCCCAAGGACAATCTACCATTGGCGGTTTTTTTTTTTTTTTTTTATGACAGTAATGCGGCAATTACAGATACAAGCAATGAATTAAGTTTAATGGCAGATATGTTCAACAACAACATGAAACAAAACCAGACGTTGTCCACTAATGATATCATTGAATGGATTAATGAGACCGAGGAAATTTTTACTGCACGTTATCATCCGAAGAGGAAGAAACCTTAGATAAGCAACATAAACCACATACCACAAATAATGAAGCTGAACTTTAACACCTGTATAAAATGCGCTAAGGACCGTGATGTGTCTATTGAAAACATCCTTTTGCTTAAGGAAATGCGCAATCAAGCTTTCGAAGGCTGTACCAAAAAAGTATAATACTACATACTTGAAATACATGGTGAATTATTTTGAATTTCAACAAACAACTGTGAGTACTGTTTTTCTTTACTAGTAGCGTACACAATTAAAATTTTTAAATGGTAACCATTAGTCCGGAACAATCGATAATCCGGATAGGGGTCTGCACACATTAATCCGAATTAGCGAGCTAACACTGTATTTTGATTACGATATTGTCTAAAAAATGATGCAGTTTTTCCTTGAATTTGTCCAAAACGAGAGTTCTGCACCATAAGGACACGAGAAATCCAAGAAGGCAACATACTTTGAATGCTCCGATCGGTGTAACGTTCATCCAAGAGATAAACAGAAGCATAGTCGTTTATGTGGCGTATCGAGCGTCCAATGCACTGATTGACAGCCTTCATACAGAGATTATTATAGTATTCTCTGCCAGCATTAATGCCAATCTTTTTATCTAAATAACGCATACGTTCAGCTAGTTCGGGTGATTTACAATTTGGGTATGGTAAACCCACAACTATAATTCCACGTCCAAGATCATCAGCAAAATTGAGGCCTTCACTAAGTTTTCCACCAACGACGCTAAGCATTAATGCACCACCTACCCCACCACCACCATCACCAGCTTCACTACTTCCTGATGTAAATCGTCGTCGTCGTATAGCCTGGGCATAAGCTTGAAGCAGTTGTTCCACAGTCTTGCCATTTTTCGATGAGTTGCTACAGTCGCGAAATACTGATTTTGTCTTTTTAATATTTTCCAAGACATTCGATTTTTGTAGATGTTTGTAAACTGTATCAAGATAGTTATATGAAGGAAGAAAGCAAACCAATCCGCCGGGCACCACGCGACACAGATTTTCAAGTATCATTGAAAGTTCATCAATCTAATTTGCATTTGCATAGAAATAGAACAATAGAATGCATAATTAAACAATAGTATTTTAAATCAAAAGTAGACTTGCCATTTCTTTGTTACCACGATTTGTGTAATCAAATTTTAAGCGTTCTCCCGATGGACCAGTTGTTACAACGAAAGGTAAGACAGCATTTGGCGGTACAACATGATTATAAATATGTTCTCTCAAGCGTTCCGGTGGCAATGTCCGGAATAGTTGTGTTTTCAGATCTTCTGTGGGTTGCATTGTACCACCGGCAATAATGATCTGCAACAATCATCGTCAATATTAATTCATCAATCAAATTGGAAGCTCGAAACTGGAAGATCTATATAACTTACCGAACGTGCTTCACGAAGTATATCTGAGAATTGTTCATTCGGGTTAAGTAAAAAATATTTGAATTTTGCTTGTACTGCCTCTTCATGACATGTAATTATCACACGACCATCTTCACTAGGATTGGTTAGAGCTGCTAGGAATGTTAATATGGGACGAATAGGTGAAATTGTTTCTTGTATGTTTGTTGGAAGTTTTTGTAACTTCGGCAAAGGTGACGGTAAATGTATATGTGGAATTTGGCTTTCTTTTGCAAGCAATTGTTTTTTGCGACTTGATGTTTTGATTTCAATTTGCTGATGCTCTTTTTCTAAATGTACTAATAAACGCTCTCTAATTGTTTTTTTACCAGTAGCATCATTCTGATTTGGTATTTCGTTTTCTTTTGGGTTTGAATTTGCCTTACTTTGATTTTGTTGCAAAGTGAAGCCATGAATCTTTTGAGCAAAACGTGACTCTGAGCAGTATTGTAAGATCTCGTATAAATTAATATTGCTCAAATCATTCTCTGATATCAATTCATACACATTGATTATGTTTTGAAATTTATATTGAGGCTGCGGCTGAGATTGTAGGACATCACTGTTCCCATTGCATTGCAATTGATTACTTAAACGCTTTATAACGTAAATTAACTTATTGATTGTAAGCAAAGTTGAAGGTTTAAACCGCATTCTATAATGCATTTTATAAGCCGTAATCTGTTGATAAGCAAGCTGCAGCTGGTGCAATGTCACCTCACAACTATGGATATGTAAAATCGTGTCAATCAAATTGTGCGCTTCGTCTATAATAATGACTGCATCGCGTATATCGATGCCATTTTGTAAACGCGTCTGATTATGCAACAACATCTGATATGGCAAAAGTATAAGCTGAGCATTTGGTTGAGCTTGGCGAGCAGCGTAGTAAGGACATGCTTGCATGTCCTTGCCCACTTTTACCAGATCTTCTATATCGCAGAGTTCGGTGAGAGCCACATCGCTTAGATTTTGTATAGGTTCTTCACTTTTATACAAACATTTATGGATGTGTTGAAAACGTGGTTTTTTGGAAGCAGCCGGTGCAAGAGCAGAGCTGCAGCTGCTTTGGGATTTTGCCATATCAAGACAACGTTCATTCATTAATGATACATTTGCCAAGGGACGCACTTCTTTGTTTATGCACAACTGCTGGCGTGAAGCCAATGTAATGCAACGCACTCGATCTTTGAATTTGGTTTTGCGAAGCTCACTGAAAATCTGTGTAAGCTGTGAATGAGTTCTACTGCAAAAGAATATTTTAACATCTCTATAGCGTTCTACCGGTGACACATTGTTGTCATCCGACAAAGACGAAATGCCTTCAGCTTCCAAATCAGAATCACTGATATCCTCAAACCAATTATCAGTCATAGGCGGAGATTCATTTTCCACTTTTTTTTTAACTTTGATTTTCTTCTTCTGCTGCTTATATTGTTGTTGCTCCTTTTGTTTTGCACGTCGCTTTTTGACCGCCATTAGTGCATCCTCATATAATTCTCTTAAATTATTTATATTGCGCAAATCATCCAAGTCATTAAGATTCGATTTTACAATACTTTGTTTCTGTATCCAGTCTGTGTCGTCATTGTCCTGGTTCATTTTCATTACCTTTTGCCCCAACTGCTCAATGCGCTCCTTTAATTCATTGCG
>JBANCV010001429.1:0-15377 GCA_037040105.1 Amiota albilabris
ATCGTAGGTATAAATATTATATATAATGGGACCTAAAACTGATCCCTGAGGAACACCAACGCTTATCAACTTTTTATTTGATTTGACCCCATCCAAAATCATGTAATAATATCTGTGTTAATAAGTTTGTGAATAAGACCTTTGTGCCACATAGTGTCAAAGGCCGCTTACACATCTAAGGTAACAATACCGATGGAGTTTTCCAAGTGTAGTTTATTATTAACAAATAATTTGTCTTGTTGAGAGGATGCACGCAGCTGTAGTTACTTCGAAAGCCATGTTAAATTGATGGAAGCACATTGTCTCCAGCGATGTGCAAATTTAATCTTGATTTTAAAATTTGCTCAAAGATTTTAAAGAAGCCGCACAAGAGACTGATTGGTCTGAAATTTTCTGGACAATCAGCAGGTTTTCCAGGTTTGGGGATCGCTACAATATTAGCTGTGGTTAAGCATTTATTGAAGATAAGGGCAAAAAATTTAAGTTAATATTTACGTAAATGTTTGGTATGTTATCTGGACATGGACACTTGTTAGTTTTAAGAGATCGAACCACTTGTTCCTTAGTTGATTACTTCTCCCTGTAGCTCCAGTATTCGTGGTATGATCCAACAAACTTTACAGTTCAATTTCAGCAATTCGCTGACAATAATTTGGTCAGGGTAACCTTTTTTTTCTTTTAAAATGTTGTTATTATTGAGGAAAAGATCAGCATAAATTTTACTGTTTACAAAGCTTCTAACAGCATATATTGATTTTCTGTTAAATATGAATGATAAAATTGGTGGATTCAGTTGTAGGGCTACGAAAACGCAAATCTTCAGCAGCGGACACATTAATTTCTGATATCGTTGAATACTGTGCGAAATCAACTCGAGGACGTTCACGATCCTCATTCGAGTCAGATGTTTGTAAATAAGAATTCTGTTTGGACATAGACATAACATCAACACAACAGAAGCACAGCTGCGACCACAGTAGAGACGACAACAGCGACAGCAACAAGGCTCAAAAAGAAATGAGCAAAAGGGAGTTGCAATTCACATGCAGACCATAATGACTTCATGACTAACAAAATAAAATTGTAACAAAAATACATAGATAAAAAAAAACAATGAATTAATAAAAATCAAACACTTAAATTTAAATAAATTACAAAATATTTTGGCGACCGTGACAGGATAGTAACCGGCTTTCCTGTTTTGTAATAAGAATTTGGATTGGCACAAAGGCCAAGCTCCAAAAATCGAACCCCATCGGAGCATCGGAGCATTTCACATACATCGGATTCTCGGAGAATCATCATCACATCATCGAAGCATTGCACATGCATCGGAGCAATATCGTCACATCATCGGAGTGTTGCATCATCATCGAATCATCATCATCGTCAGATCGTCGGAGCATCATTATCATGGGAAAGATCAACCAACAACAAGGAAGTATCAGTGGTGATCAATAAATTCTATGTCTTAGTTTGATTTTGTTATGGTATCATACATGAGTGCAAGTAACGGGATCATAATATGCACATAACAAGTGTATATACAGATATACGGTGACTTATATATAAACATATATATAGACACATACGGTTAATTCCTATTCTTTTTCCACTATATTCATTACATGAATTGATTTCGGTTGTTTGCAATTATTCCTGTTTGGGTTTAATAACTTGAAGCTGTTGCTGAGCGTTTCCTCTATTCATCTATTGATTCGTTTTGCTTTTGAATATTTTTTCGTTGATTCGCTTATACATATGTGTTATTGGTAGCTAATAACAGCATTCAATTCTGTTTTTCGTTTGATTTTCATTGCTGTTGTTTGTACCAAAGACTTTGCGAAGTCTTATATTATAGGTGTAAGAAATTAAAATTGAAATCATGAGCCTATAACTGCAGCGCAGCAGCTGGCTGCATTAAAACAACAAAGGCTAACCATAAAAAAGAGCATACTAAGCATAAAGCAACGAATAGAAAGCCAAAGAGAACATTATCTAGATGCAATAGACTGTCAATCACAAATTTAAGACTCTTATTTTTCTGAAGTTTGTCAAGTACAGACAAACATATAGAAGTTGATTGCAGCAGATAATCAACGGAGTGAATTAGAAGATGCATTTGTTAGTGCAAAGGCATTAATACGAAAAATTAGTAGTCAGAATAAGAAGAAAGATTTAAATGAAACAATGTTTTAGAATACAACAGTCAAGTATACACCATAATCTTTTACCTACCTTGAAGCATCAGTGGTGGTCAAGAAACTGTATGTATTAATATGATTTTTTTTGGTATCATACATGAGTGCAAGTAACGGTTTAACAGAAAATACAGTGAATATAAACGATTTAAAGCAGCGTATACACACCAAATTGATGACGATTCATCTACTTCAACAATTGATAAGTTTAACTACTTAATTGAATGTCTGTCAGGAGATGCATTAAGCGTAGTATCTTTATTTCAAGTGACAGAAGACAATTATTGCAAGACATTGATTCTGCTCAATGAACAATAGGATAAAAAAAGGGCTTATTTTTAATGAGCATATTTCTAATCTTTTTGATGTATCTATAATGGCTAAATCAGACCCAGGGTCTCTTCGGGCAATTTTAAACTCATTCTAAGGATTGCGATCTTCACTCTTATCGTTAGGCTCAGAAGAGGATGTTATGAACGCCATATTAATTCAACCGATTCTATCAAAAGTAGATGCGGATACAAAACAGACATACGATAAATCACAAGAGTTTGACAATTTACCAAACTGGGAAGAATGTTGGAGAAGTTTAAATCGAGATTGTCAATTCTTAGAACTAACGGCAAACGGATTTTCAAAGAGCAAAAGGTTGAAAAGTCTAAAGAGGGAAGTAAGCATGTCTTTATGGTTACAAGTGACAATTACCCAAAATGTAATGGTTCAAATCATCCACTTGGTCTATGTCCTGTGTATACAAGGTTGAGCATCAATAAAAGGTTCCTATTCATAAGGATATCATTTCCTTGTATTAATTGTCTGAGGAAAGGTCATATGGCAAATCAATGTTTAACAAAGTCTCGTTGTCGTTGTTCATATAAGCTTTTATCGATTTTTCAATTCAAATCAGGCGATAACTTCAAATATCAATCAGGTTCATCAGTCGAAAAGTAATAAACATGAGAGGGCTACAAATCTTGCAAAGTCAATGGTTTCACGTTACTCGCGGCGGTCACTGATTCTTACGGCAATGGTGTTAATACAAGATAAATTTGGAACATAACAACTGGCACGGGCATTACTTGATTCCGGTTCTGAAGTAAATTTTATTAAGGAAGAACTTGCAAAGAGGTTACAACTTAAATTGATACGTCATACTTGGGAAATCTCGGGTATAGCGAATGTAATAACACAAATGAAGATTGCAATAAATGCAAAAATACGATCAAGAGTGTCAATTGATGAATGGAGCCTGGACTTCGCTGTAACAAAATCAATTTCACTAAGCTAGCCCGAACGTTTTGTTGACATTTCATCCTAGAATATACCAACGGATACTAATTTGGCTGACCCACATTTTTATCACCCTCACAAAGTCGATCTATTGATAAGTACTCAAGAATTTTTTGATTTGTTAAAAGATGGCAAAATTTCATAGGGTACTGGTCTTCTATGCCTTATGAATACTTCACTTGGATGGGTTCTTGGAGGCAAAGTAGAAGAAGAATTTCAATATTATGTAGTTAAAAGTAATGTAGTAAAGTTGAGAAACTTCGACGACAATTTGCGCCGATTCTGGGATATTGAAGAGTTTAACTTATCGAATGTTAAGCAATATACAAAAGAGGAACAGTTATATGAGAAGCATTTTGTAACAAATGCCACATTTAATGACTTAGGGCGCGTACAAGTTCGGTTACCATTTAAACAATCAACAGAAGGACTGGGAGACTCTTTTGAGAACGCAAAGAGATGATTTTTGCAATTAGAAAACCATATTATATCATACCTTATCATTGTGTTTTGCGTGCCTAAAGTACGAAAACGAAATTGCGAGTAGTTTTTGACGCATCGGCAAAGACTTCGTCACAACAGTCATTAAATAACATGCTAATGATGGGATGACAATACAACAAGATTTAATCATCACATTATTGTCATTTCGTCTTCATAAGCACGCTTTAATAGCGGATATTAAGGAAATGTACAGACAATTCTTAGTAGACTCACAGGATGAAATGTATCAATATATATTTTGGAGAAACTGTTCTAATGAAGAATTAAAGCTTTTTCAGTTAAATACGGTTACATATGGAATGGTTTGCTCTCCATTTTTGGCGATTCGTAGTTTGAAGTTTATGGCAAATCAATACGAAAAGGAATATCCAATTGGAGCTGCTGTTTTGCGTGAAGATATGTACGTGGATAATTTACTTACAGGCGCAGATAGTATGCAGGTATTATAAGATAAGACTTCGGGAATTACATAATTACTAGCAAATCTTCAGAAGTACGGGAGAATGTATATTGCAAAATTGATGAATCGGATATTACTAAGCAATATACAAAAATCTAGGCATGTCTTGGAAGCATTGTCTAGATTTGTTATGTTTTCATTACAAGTTACCTACAAGCAAGTGAAGTACGAAACGAGGTGAAGTGTCAATCGTGGCACGGTTGCATGATTTTCTTGGACTATTGAGTCCTATTATTATTCGTTCTTAAATGTTCATACAAGAACTTTGGTTAGGACGTGTTGATTTAGATAAACTATTGTCATCAGAGTTGCATGAACGTTGGAAACTTATTCATTCGGATTTAAGTTTCTTGGATCATATTGAGATTCCTCGGTATGTATTTACGTCATCTCAATATGAATGCGAAATTCACGGTTTTTCGGATGCCTCACAGAAGGCATATGGTACGAGCAAACATAAATGGAAACAAAAAATCCTCATTGATAATAGCAAAGTCGAAAGTGGCACCTATAAAGGCTATATCATTGCCACGCTTAGAATTGTGTGCTGCATATTTACCTCACCAAATGTGGCAGAAAATTCAACACAAGTTTACAAATTTAACTAATTCAGTTTTTTTTTTGGACAGAATCAAAAATAGTATTGCAGTGGCTTAAAATGCATTCATCACAACTTAATTGTTTCGTAGCTAATCGGATATCGGAAATGCAGTCTATTTTAGCACATGTAAAATAGAGACATGTGCCCGGTAAAGACAATTCAGCAGACATCGTATCTCGAGGCTGCCAAGCTAAAGATTTATTGACTACTATCTGGTTTAATGGGCCTGCGTTTCTTAAACACGAAGCATCTGAATGGTCAGATTCTTCATCAGCAGCGAATGTTAGTGAAGTAGAATTAGAGAAACGCAGAGCAAGAGTTCTTAAGTGTAGCGATAGTGGCAACGTTGGATTTATCCTTGATCAAATTATTAACAGAATTTCGTCTAACCATCGTATTTTGCGGATTGTGTCTTACATATTGAGAACATATAATTGAATTGATAAAGAGTTGCGGGCAAAACGTAGTGCGTATTCCAATTTCAGAATTGCAAGAAACATTCTTGTATATCGTATCGTCGAAATTATTTTATTTAATGAAAAGAAATTATTAAAACCAAAACTTCATAAGTTAGCACCATTTGTGATGCAGTGGAATTGCCTGGCCGAACGTTGTCATTACTTAGAGTAGGAGGACGACTTCTTCATGTGCCAATAAATTATGACGCAAAATTTCCACTAATATTACCAAAGGCACACATATTTACTTTGAGATTCGTTGAACATTTACATCTCACCCATATGCATGCTGGTCATAAGGCATTAACCGGATTACTTCGTCTGAAAGTTTGGGTTATAAATGCTAGAGAAGTTTTGAGGAAAGTGGTCAGACAATGTACACACTGTTACCACTACAAACTTCGATTACTGCAACGAATAATGGGTTCCCTACCTAGTGATAGACTGATTTGCAAGTCGGCCATTCTTAGTTGCTGGTTTTGACTTATGTGGACCATTCCTAACATCATATCGAATTCGAAGCAAGGTTACATACAAAACGTATTGAGCAGTATTCGTTTGTTTTGCATTGAAAGCCATTCAAGTAGAACTTCTTTCTGATCTTTCAACTAATGTCTTTGTTTGAAGCGCTTTATTGCTCGTAGAGGAGTACCTCAGCGGATTTACTGTAATAACGCCACAAATTTTGTTGGTGCTCGTGCCCAGCTTGACGATCTGAAGCAAAAAGTTTTTAAACAAGATGCTGTAAACGAGCTACAGGACTTCTGTTCGAAGATTGTTTTTGAATTCAAATTCATTCCTCCCCGACCATTTCGGTGGTTTGTGGGAGGCAGCAGTGAAGCCGAAGTTGAAGAAATTGTGTAACACGTATCTGACGTTCGAAGAGTTGCAGACGGTTGCTGCGGAAGCTGAAGCGAGCTTGAACTCACGGTCATTGACTCCATTGATGACCCTTATGATAGAGAAGTCTTGACTCCATTCTATTTACTTAAAGGTTCTCCGCTATTGGCTTTTCCTGAGCCAACTATTACAAAAAATATGTCGTACTTAACGCGGTGGCAACGCATTTCGTATCTCAAACAACAGTTTTGGGAGTTGTGGAGATTACCACCATACACTACAAGAAAGATCTAAGTGGCTGACGCCACAAACTAACATTCAAGATGGTCAACTTGTGTTGATACATGATAACAAAACCCCATCTCAACATTGGCTTGTCGGGCGTGTAACAAATTTATACACTGGATCAGACGGGCGAGTTCGAGTAGTCATTATAAAGACCTCAAAGGGTTTGATTCGTAGACCAATTCACAAGGTTGCACCGCTTCCTTTGAACAATATTGTTGAAAAGAACTGAGACCTTTTAACGCGCGGAGTATGTTCAGACATAAACATAACATCAACACAACAGAAACACTGCAGCGACCACAACAAATACGACAACAGCGACGGCAACAAGACTCAAAAAGAAATGAGCAAAAGGGAGTTGCAATTTACATACAGTCCATAATGGCGTTATGACTAACAAAATAAAATTGCATCAAAAACACATAAATAAAAAACAACTAATGAATTAATAAAAATAAAATACTTAAATTAAAATAAATTACAAAACAAATTCGTTTCTTTTCGTTCTAGCCAATCGGTATAGATTTGCAAAACAACTAATTTTGTGCGATTGCATTTTTGCCAGAATTCGGAATTTCTCTTGCAAATGTAATTTACGGATTGTTCGAGTTCTTTTGTTTCAAAGTTAGATCACTTATTTTTATTATTCTTTTGTAGGAAACCGTATATTTTTCTCCATTTTCCAGTATTTGTTCCATTATATAAATACATGCGTGTAAATTCGCATTGATAAGATGTTATTATCAAAAAAACAATGTTCTTATAAAAAAAAACAATGTATGAACAAATGAAATTAGGAAAGTAAAAATATAAAAAACACATAAGACAGGAAGAACTAAAACATCCCACCAAAACTTAACAGCAACACAACAACAACAAAGAAATCATAAAAATTCACAGCTGCGCACCAGAAAACGGCAGTTTCTGGCAGCTGAAATTAACAGTTAAGAAACTTAAAAACTGCATAGATTAATAAAATGCAATAAATTTCATTACGGCGACTAGAAGAGAACATTAATGAAATCTTAGCTGAAATTAAGTTATATGGACTAGTGAATACTGACAAGCGTACTAGCAAAACATTAATTTATTAATTTTTCAAATTTTCACTTTACTTTTAAGCTGCTCACACTGCAAGATCCAACTAATTGTATTCTCTCTCTCTTTTGAAGCAATCCTTAAAGAGCACGGTAAAAATGAAACAAAAAGAACTTTACTTTAAGCTTAGTCTTTTACGAGATAGAAATACCCTGTTTGGTTCCTAAAATTTAACATTGATTTTTCCATCATGAGTCATCGCGGATACTATATTTTCTTCTCACAGATCGTTGGTAAGCCGAGAACCTGTGTCGAAGTAATAGCTGGGATAAACGTTCTTTCTCTTCTCTTTAGAGTAACAGGGTCCTCACAGTAGTGGTATATGAGAGGAAGGATTGCAAGAACTTTTATCTCGCTTCTGCGAACCTACCATACGGAGAGGAGGATCCTCCATCATATAGCATCAGAAACCTTGTTCAGCGGGTTAAGGGCGAAGGCTATGATGTGATTCTGGGGTGCGGTGCAAATGGTCATCACGCTCTATGGAGGACTTCGATCACTAATAGGAGAGGGGAAGCACTATTTGATTTTAATCTGCCTACGAATCTTGCTGTGTGTAACAAGACTAACCACCCTACATTCTGCAACAGGATTTGGTCAGACGTTATTGACACAACTCTAATATCTAATAGTGATTCCTTGGCCATCGATAACTGGCATGTTCGTACATAGTGTTCTTTTTGTAATCACATCCTGCCCTATTAGCTGTAAACTGAGGTCCAATCATTATGTGTGCTGAAAATCGGAAGCGGGAAGCGAGAACAATTTTCAATAGAGCAAAAAATCCGAATAGTCAGGAAGACTGCGACGCGTACCGTCTGGAGGGGACGGGTTATGAATTGGCTTTAAATGACATTATCACAGAGGCAAAAGATTCTCTGTGCTGAGTGAACATTAAAGCGTTCAAATTACAGGGAACAGGTGGCATAATGCCACCATTCAGCAGGCAGCCTCTGAACACCTGACACCATGCTTAAAGAAGGTTTTCAAGGGTTGTGTCGTTTTAGGTTACAGCCCGAAAAGTTGGAGTGAAGTGGGGGTGGTCTTCAACCCCAAGGTAGATAACCCACATTTCACCAAAATATTTCAGGCCTATCAGTCATTCATCGTTTTTGTTTAAACAATGGAGAGACTACTAGATCTGTATCTTTGGAATAAACTTAACCTTTTCAGTGGTGCTCAACATGCATACCTTAAAGATAGATCGGTTGAGACCGCTTGGCATTAGGTAGTTGGGAGTGTTGAAATGGTCCAGCTAAGAAGAAAGATCTCTTGTGAGTGTGACGTGTTTTGTTTTTACACATTGATATATTCTTCTCATTTTATTCTAAGTTCCTTTATAATTTTCAATTTGTGAATTTATAAATTCTTTAATTTTGTATTACTTTTTTTTGCTGTGAAACATCTTTGTTTTCGGTATTGTGAAATTGAGGTTGATGTAATCGCTTATTTTGGTAAGTACTCGGATTAGTGACCGACTGATGAGAAATAATTTTTTTATTAAGTCATACAATTTTTTTATATATTTTTATCACGTTATTACTACAAATAATTGGCAATACAACAAAACACATTTTGAAAAATTAATTAATTATTTTGAGTAATTTTAGATGAAAGTCTATTATAGAACAGCTCGATCATCATATAAGAATGATTAAATTATTAAATAAAAGAATAAAATGGATCATAAGTGTGCCTAAATTTGTGTAAATACTCACGAAATCATTCATCCCCTGATAAAAACTGTATAAGATGGTAGTTGACCGAACAATGCTTGCGAGACACCCAATCACTGATGTTCTGTATTAGCTCCAATGTTCAACGTCCCTTTGTCGAGCTGTTGCTGCCATACACCCATTTGGAAGACTACCTGTGCATTTACAGGAAACTCCGCGCATCTTAGGTATTCTATTGCAGCTAATTCTTTGATGTCAATATTAACCGGCTTGCAGTTTGCAAGAACGCTTATTGCATCATATGGTACGGTTCTGAATGCACAGTATACTCTGATAGAGTTAAGACAGTACATAGATGCGGTTATCTGTGGCTAGTTGCACTGGATCACATGGGTGCAACATATCGGATGATGATTTTACTGACTGCTGCAAGGAACTCACACACAGGTTGCCTAGGCCCGCCTATATTCGGGATGAGCCTTGCGAGGGCTACTTGGATTTTGGATGCTTTTTTACTTGAGAACTTTAAGTAGTCCCTAAAGTTGAGCCCGTAGTCCAGAAAGTCCACGAGGTATATGATGCACGACGTGGAAGTTGTCCTGTGTCCCAACTCGTATGTCAAGTGATTTACTTTTCTTCCTGCTGCTTGTGTTGACATTCTTTGTCCATAGCGCCGATGACAATTTTTGAAAGTGATGAATAGTCGATACCGGAATCATATTCAAACGCAAGGCGGAGAAATGATGCATGTAAAAATTCGCGATGTACTTGCACGCGCTGTGTTGCATGTGCGGCTGTGGCTTTTTGACGTGCCTGCCCCGCCTTAACGTATTTTGTCGAAGGCTGCGTTGCCCGTGACTTTCATTAGGATCAACATTTTCATTGTGCTTCGACTGGTGGTCTGATAGTCTTATAGTCCTTACAATCTGACTATGCCGCGTACGCCGACCTAGATTTGCTCTTGCTCCTCGATGCATATTTCTGTACATTCACGAACAAAACATAAATATGGATAACGAACATTTAACATTTAACGAACATATGAATTATTATTACCTTTTTTTAATTAATGTGTAGAATATACCTTACAGACGTTAACTTGCCCAAACAAAGGGAAACATAATTAATTTTCAAATTTTTATTTTTTTATCAATGCCACTTATGACGGTTTTTTTTTTTAAATTTTTTTTTTTTGTGTTTCATCTCAAATATAGTTGTTGTTCTGTAGCAATGAGCTTTTTCTATGGTTTTAAAAAAACTTAATACTTAAAAATATTATATTTAAAGTTAAAAACTGAAAAATATGTATGCAACTCTTTTCATTAGCATTCATTTGTTATTTTAAAAGAAAAAATTATTAAAATTAATGTGCGCTAGATAAAAAAATGATAAGAAAGTGCCCATCTAGGTGACTCCATAAGTACAACAAAAAAAAAACTTATCAAAATCGGTCCAGCCGTTTAGGCTTGACACAGTCACAAACATCTGTTACACTCGAAGTTTATATATAAAGAAGAAGATGGATAAGGTAAATGAGCTTGATAAATGATCATGCCTTAAGAACTGCGTCGGTTTGAGGGTAATAGCTAGCGCAGGACAAGATTTGGTACTCAAAATGTTCTTATAGAGTTATCTGCCGCAGAAGCTCAGAAACTATTAGATGCGGGGCATATACGAATAGGAACGTTTCGAAACAGTATACGTGGAAATCAGTCGCCAATTCTATCCTAATCCTATCACTGCCTTAATTTCGGGCACGTTTCAAATCAGTGCAAAAGTCCAGTAGGTCGTATAGCGGAGTGTCTAAGCTGTGACAACAAAGGTTATGTGGCTGAGAGATGAAAAGAAACACCTAAGTGCTCAATCTGTATTGCTGGGAGCAACGATCAGCCCACATGATGCTTCCGGTGCCCTGTGTACAAAAGTGCCATGAGGAAACTAAACATTAATGGTTAAGCTGATCCAAATTAACCTTAACCATTTAACAGCTGCGCAGGACTTGTTGCACCAGACCATTAAGGAAAGAGATGCAGACATCGTGTTCGTGTGCGAACACTACCATGTACCTCAGTTTGACAACACCTGAGTATGTGATCAAACAGTTGAGGCAGCAATCTGGGCATGCCGCCTAACACCGATGGAAAGAAAAGACCGCTATGTCACAAAAGTTTAAGTTAAAAAAAATGCACTCATTCAGCGCATCATCAAGTGACGATCTCGTGAAAAATCCCCTCTCATAATTGCAGGAGACTTTAATGATTGGGCACTTGAGTGGGGAGCTGTAGGAATAATGACAGGGGCCAAGCTGTTTTAGAGGCCTTTACCAACATGGACATGATTCTTCTCAACACTGGGATCAGCGAAAGATTTCAAAAAAGCCGTGGGGAGTCATTCATAGACCTCACGTTTGCCAGTAGGGCAGTTGGCTCTTCCGTAGTATGGAGAGTTCTGGATGTCCTCATGCTTAAGAGTACCGTCTTTCTGGACTGCATGCTCAACTTTAGCTACCACTTAAAGTTCTCAAGTGAGAAAGCATCCAAAACCCAAGTAGCCCTGGCAAGGCTCATCCCGAATATAGGCAGGCCTAGACAACCTGTGTGTGAGTTCCTTGCGGCAGTCAGTAAATTCATCATTCGATATGTTGCACCCATTTGGTCCAGTGCAACCAGCCACAGATCATGCATGAAAAGAGCCGCATCTGTGCACCGTCTCAACTCGATCATGGTATGCTGTGCATTCAGAACCGTATCAGATGATGCAATAAGCGTTCTTCCAAACTACAAGCCAGTCAATATTGACGTCAACGAATTAGCTGCAATAGAAGCACTTAAATGCGTGGAGGTAAATGCACAGGTAGTCTTCCAAATAGATGTATGGCAGCAGCGATGGTACAGTTCGACAAAGGGTCGTTGAACGTTAGAGCTAATACAGAACATCAGCGATTGGATGTCTCTCTTTGATATACTTTCATCTAAAATTACTCAAAATAATTAATTAATTTTTCAAAATGTGTTTTGTTGTATTGCCAATTATTAGCAGTAATTACAAAGTGTTAAAAATATACAAAAAAATTGTATGACTAAATAAAAAAATAATTTCTCATCAGTCGGTCACTAGTCCGAGTACTTACCACAACTCATCTTGCTTAATATGAGATCGCAAGGCAGGCTTTTAACCAAAATAAGCGATTACATCAATCTCAAATTTCACAATACCGAAAACAAAGATGTTTCACAGCAAAAAAAAGTAATACAAAATTAAAGAATTTGAAAATTATAAAGGAACTTAGAATAAAATGAGAAAAATATATCAATGTTTAAAAACAAAACACGTCACACTCATAAGAGATCTTACTTCTTAGCTGGACCTTTTCAACACTCCCAACTACCTAAAGCCAAGCGGTCTCAACCGATCTATCTTTAAGGTATGCATGTTGGGAACCACTGAAAATGTATGGGTTAAGTTTGTTCCAAAGATCTAGTAGTCTTTCCATTGTTTAAACAAAAATGATGAATGACTAATAGGCCTGAAATATTTTGGTGAGATGTGGGTTATCTTCCGTGGGGATGAAGACCACGCACTTCACTCCAACTCATCGGGCTGTAACGTAAAACGATACAACCCTTGAATATATTCCTTAAGCATGGTGTTAGATGTACAGACGCTGCCTGCTGCATTATGCCACATGGTCTCGGTGATTTGTAACGCTGGAATGTTCTAATAGCACAGAAAATCTGCCTCTGTGATAATGTCATTTAAAGCTAATTCATAACACGTCCCTCAAGAATTGATCCCCTTGGTACTAATCTTATACTCTCGTCTTCGTTATCAATATTAGAAGAACATGGAAATTAGCTCTATTGACTCCTCACTGTTAGTCGCGTATGCGCCATTCTCAACGCACACTAGTCATGGTTAAGTTGGATCCTTAGTTAAGACCCCTCGATGTCTGGTGCTAGTAATAACCTCGCAGAATGCAGCACGGAAGTGATACTTAGCCATCCTGCTGGCATTCTTAAGTCTTTTGAAGCAGAAACGGTACGCGTCCCAGTCTTCCTGACTATTCCGATATTGTGCTCTATTTAAAGTGTACTCGCTTCCCGTCTAATATTAGCGAGATCCGGTGTCCGGCACACATAATGATTCAGTTTTCAGCTAATATGGCAGGATTTGAAGAAGGTTTTTCCCAATATAATTTCTGTAATAGTCTGCATGTACCGCTCCAGCCCGTTTTGATCCAGAAGCTCCACAACCGGAGGGTTCGGGAGTGTCTTTCCAACAGTAATGAATAAAACGTCCCAGTCCGGGCTATTCGCATTTCTAAATGGTGTTGATTTTTCCTCCCGCCATCTAACATTGTAGCATATTCTATAGTGATCTCAAAAAGAACACTATTGAGAAACATGCCAGTTATCGATGGCCACGGAATCTCTATTTGATATTAGAATTATGTCCATAACGTCTGACCAAATTCTGTTGCAGAATGTAGGGTGGTTACCCTTGTTACATACAAAAAGATTCGTAGGCATATTAAAATCAAACAGTGCTTCCTTTCTCCTATTAGTAATCGAACTCCTCCATAGAGCGTGATGAGCATTTGCATCGCACCCCAGAATCACATCATAGCCCTCGCCCTTAACCCGCTGAACAAGGTTTCTGATGCTATATGATGGAGGATCCTCCTCTTCGTATGGTAGGTTCGACATAAAATATCTTGCCATCCTTCCTCTCACATACCTCTACAGTGAGGTCCCTGCTGCTGTAAAGAGTAGAGAAAGAATATTTATCCCAGCTATTACTTCGATACAGGTTCTCGGCTTACCAACGATCTGTGCGGAGAAGATATAGTACCCGCGTTAACTCATGATGACAAAATCAATGTCAAATTTCTCGTAAGAGACTAAGCTTTTATAAAGTAAAGATATTTTTGTTTCATTTTTACTGTACTTTTTAAGGATTCCTTCAAAATAAAGAGAAAATATAATCAGTTGGATCTTGAAGTGTGAGCAGCTTAAAGGTGAAGTGAAACTTTGAAAAATTAAAAAAAGTATAAAAACTGTATTAATTACAGTCATATAAGAAAATAAAGGTATTAGCTTCAATTATTTCTTCACATGTTGTATATCTCCTCTAAAATTAATGTTTTACTAGTATGTTTGTCAATCTTCATTAGTCCATATAATTCAATTTCAGCTAAGATTTCATTAATGTCCTCTCTTAGTCCTCGTAATGAAATTTATTTCATTTAATTAATCTATGCAGTTTTTAAGTTTCTTTACTGTTAATTTCAGCTCCCAGAAGCTGTCGTTTTCTGGTCGCAGCTGTGCATTTTTATGATTTCTATATTGTTGTTTTATTTATTTTGTTTTGTGTTGCTGTTAAGTTTAAGAAGTGAAATGTTTTAGTTCTTCTTGTTCAATGTTTGGTTCTTCTAGGGAAAAAAAAAAAAATTAAAAATGCGGAATTTTTTTCATATGTTGAACCTTTATTGAGAAAAAATGGTTAAATGTTTAATTGTCAAAGTACCGTCCGTCGCTAGCCACTACTTTTTCCTATCTTCCTGGTAGCATACGAATTCCGTTGGCCAGTTTGGCCTCGATCCAATCATCGACCAATTTTTTGGCTTCCTCGTATGAACGGCAGTGCTGGTTAGCCAGGCTATGCGTCATCGATCTGAAGAGGTGGCAATCAGATGGAGCAATGTCATTGGAGCATTTCCAGTTAACTAATACTGTGGACGACTTAGGCCTCATTTATAAAAACTACTTGCAGCAGGCCAACAACCGCAACATGCCTATCAGCGCCACCCGTAACTTGGGTTAGATTAGATCGACTGGTCTGCTTCGTTTTAAACGTCTACGTCTAGACAATTTGTGAGATGGAAGGTCCGTTATTTCTACATTGGTATGTCGCTCCAGTGTTTTGTGGTACCTCCTGCTAGCATTAATGATTTCTTCTTGA
>JBANCV010001430.1:0-15375 GCA_037040105.1 Amiota albilabris
AAAACAGCGACACAAGGTAGCCCTGGATGGTGCTTCATCACGAAAAGTTGAAGCGAGTTGATCGGCACGCTGTTGTTCAGTTAATTCACGTCGAAAATCATAAAAAATCATTGCACGAAAATGTTCACGATTTAATTCCATTTTTTTAGCCGAATGCATTTTTGAAGTCACTGAAAACAATACAAATAGTACTCGTATGACAAAACGTTCCGAGAATATTTATCATTAAAAACGACAAGCCTTACGAAACCAATGTTAGATTTGACATATCAACATTGGTGTTGCCATATCTCAAGACTTAACTACCAACCTATGTATATCTGTACACTCAATCAGAAGACAAACAATATCGTTTATCCACTAGCATTAGGCTAGATTTTAATATAAATTTTCATTATTTATAAAT
Source organism: Amiota albilabris (assembly GCA_037040105.1). Classification (NCBI taxonomy): domain Eukaryota; kingdom Metazoa; phylum Arthropoda; class Insecta; order Diptera; family Drosophilidae; genus Amiota; species Amiota albilabris. Next base: position 407 of record JBANCV010001430.1, read on the forward strand.
ATGTTACATATTAAAATTATTCATTCACGTAAGTTATGAATTAAAAAAAATATATATATTGTAATTATCGCAAATTTTTACTGATAATAAAAATTATAATAACAAAATATTATAATAGTCCTCCATTTTGATACATACTCGTAATGATGCCAAAGCCAGGAAAAGAAAAGTCAATGCCTTCTTCTTACAGGCCTATAACTTTTAACTTAATCATCATCTACAAACCAATAACATATTCCAGGCTCATCAGTTGGTGGTTTCGATCAAAACGTGGCACAATTGAACAAGTCAACAGAATTACTGCCGAAATAAGAACTGCATTTCAGTTACGAGAATATTGCACAGCAGTATTTCTTAATGTAGCTCAAGTTTTCGATCGAGTCTTGCATGAAGGTTTAATATACAATATCAATTGTCCGCTTCCCCAAAATGCACACCAAATTCTGCAGTGTTATAACGGGAATCGAGTTTTTGTAGTAAGACACAAGAACTCTACAACAAAACAATGTAATATTAATGCTGGCATTCCGCAAGGCAGTGTTCTTGGCGCAATTTTATATATATGTCGGAGAATTGTAGGGTATTGAAAAGTAGAGTTAAGCATTTGTGTATTGGGTCAACGAATAACGAATAAAGTAAAGCAAACAAGAAGAATACCGTCGTACTAGCTGAGAGCGAGGGCAGAGATCGAGAGACTCGCCTCGGCCGAGTGTGGTGCAATGTTGTCGTTGAGAGAACAAGATAAGAAAAGATAATGAAAAGGCAGTTAAGCCTGTGTGAAGAAAGATCATTCTAGTTTGGAATACAGAAGTGAACGAATATTGCGACTCACTGCGCTTGAAGTATGAACAAAGATAAAAATGATGCGACAAGCATGGATGCCCATGCTTCTACATCAGTAGTGGGATCGTCTCCACCAAATGAGTGTTCTAGTGAAGAATGGCGGGCTCTTGCAATCACAGAATAGATCATTCCTTGATATCTTGAAAACCATACAGACACCAGCTTCGATAGCATCAAGAGACAGATTCATGTCGTTGCCAACATTTGATCCAGATATCTCTGCAGAAGATGCCGCCGCTTGGTGCAAAATAGAAGGTATAATATTGGCATATCATTCTCTGGAGAGCAGTGCATTGGTGATAGCACTTAGTTAATGTGTAGCTCGCAATGCATCACAGTGGCTAGCACAAATAAGCTTTTCTGGAATTACTTGGGCGCAGTCTAAAGAATTGTTTGTGGAGAGGTATGAGGGTATAGAGATGCCAGCCGCTAGCTTGCTGGAAACTTTAAACGGACGACCAAACGAAAACGAGTGTTTGTCAGTATATGTGAATCGGATAATAACGTCACAACAAACTAAATGGAAAACAATGAGCAACAAATAAATGGCGGTTGCTATTGTGTTGGCACATGCATCGAAATTTGATACTAGACTGCAGCGTCTTCACGCAACGAACATACATACTAGAAATGAATTGCAACAATAATTGAAGTCGTTCGATTTTACTAAGCGAACTGTAAACTCAGACGTAGCCTACATAATGCGACTTGTTTTAAGTGTGGCAATGTTGGTCATAAAGCCACCACCTGTACTAATGGACGAACTACATCAAATAGTGGCATCATTGCAACCCAAAGGAGTCATACATCAATTTGGTGAGAGCTTTCAATTTATCTTTGACTAGGGTTCCGAGTGCTCTTTAATAAAAGAAAAAATGTCAGACAAGTTAGCTGGTAAAAGGTACAATATTGTGTTTACTTACAAATTCTTGCGACTGTACAAATTATTTAGTTATTGTCGATCATTATTGCTTCAATTGAAGAATAAAAAAAAATAAACAACAACAACTGAACCATGAGTCCTATAACTGCAGTTCAACAATTGCCTGTTTTAAAGTAACAATGAGCTAGTATGAAGAAAATATAACTAAAAAAAGGATAGAAGCAAAAACAGAACATCAAGACCTTGATATATTGGAGTGTTACATGCAAATTATGGAATCTTATATTTCGCTAATTTGTATTATGCAGACAAGCATCGAGAAGTTGGATTCAAGTGATGAAGATGCTTTTGTGGCAGCATGTGCAATAATTTGAAGGCTGATGAACGGAAAGAAAAGAAAAGAGTTGGAGGAATCAAATTTTTTAAATTCAACTATATGTATAAGTCGCCATCATAATCGCTTCTCGGCATTGCAGTTGCCTAAATGTGATGGCAAGTATGATGAATACACAAAGTTTATTACCGCATTTACCATAATGGTGCATGACGACTCATCGATATCAGCAGTAGACAAGTTTAATTATTTATTCAGTTGTCTGTCTGGTACCCCGTTGAGTGTTGTCATACCCTTTGAAGTTTTTGAGGAAAACTATCCAAAGGCTCTTAAGCAACTGCAAGAAAGATACGATAAAAGGGTTTCAATTTTCAAAGATCACATAACAAGATCACAAAGCTTTTCGTTATCTCAGCTATGAAAAGATCAGATCCTGCATCTCTTAATTCTAGATACGGTAGCAGCGATGCGGGGATCATTGTTATCTCTTGGCAATGATGCAGATATTTAGAATTGTATGCTATTCCATCTTGTTTTACTAAATGTAGATGCAGAGGCAAAACAGTCATATGATCGAATTCAAGAATATGATTAGTTGTCTACATGGGAGGATTGTCACTATATTCTAAGCTGACAATTTTTAGGAAGCAATATGGGAAGATTGTATAAGGATAAACTACATCAGACTCGCATAACACTTTCGATTCAAGATAGATTGATATTTGTACAACTATCTTTACTTTGCCTGAACTGTTTGCGGAGAGGTCACGTAGCCAGGAAATGTATGACGAAGTTCAGATGCCGCATTTGTCACGGACTTAATCACACCATATCACATCTCATCATACCACAAGATCAGCAAGTACAAAATCAATAACAGTTAGTTAGACAACAATGCCAGCGCACCCAAGCAGTTTTAATGCTGTCACGCTACTCGCAGCGAGCATAGATTTCGACGGCAATCATTTTAATTCAAGACAAATTTGATACATTTCAGCCAGCTAGAGTTGCTTGACTCAGGCTCAAAAATCAACTTTATAACAGGAGAATTAGCTAAATGCTTACAACTTCAATTCCGGCTTTTTTGAATTTCAGACGACCCTTAAAAAGTTTTGGGATATTGAAGAATTTGATATGCCACGCACAAACAACCAGAATTTGACCAAGAGGAGCAGGAGTGTGAAACGCACTATTAAACACACACATACGGTTTCTTCCTTCAGGGCGCGTTAAGGTGAGTTTCAAAAAGCCAGATACTGAGTTGGGTATATCTATCGAGATTGCATAGCATCGATTTATGCTTTTTGTTTGCATCGTCACGCATTCACTGACGATATTACGAAAATGTCTAGTTAATTTGAAGTTTCTCCACATGATAGGAACTATCAATTAATTTTTTTGGTGTGAATCTCCATTTTTAGCGATTGCAGACCATTTCACGGAATAATTCCCAGTTGGAGCAGCAACTCTCAAGGAAAATATATACATAGCTGATCTTCCCACAGGAGCAGATAATGTTCAATATTTGCAACTGAAAGCATCTCAGGTGACGAGCATTCTTTCCAGCAGGATTAGAACTCGTTAAGTGGAACATGGGTAACATTGAAAGGGAATAATGCGAATTTCACCTTACCCATGATATCACAAAGGCACTGGGTATGTCATGTAAACCAAAGCAGGATGTGCTCTGCTTTCGATAAAGTTTACCTACAATAACTATTGCCATCAAAAGGAAGATCGTATCACTTGTTTCACGTTTGTACGATTTGTTAGGACTTGTATCTCCTGAGACGAGTCTCTCCCGGTTGAGTAACAAGCTCAGTGGCGACAAATTGAGCAAGATTTATAAAATCTTAATAATATTCAGATTCCAAGGCTCATCAACTCATAACCAACTTATGCATCTGAAATTCATGGATTCTCTTATGCATCACACCCAGCCTATGGCTGCTGTATTTACTTGAAGACTAATATTAAAGAGACAACAAAAACAACGTTAATAATAGTAACGTCGAAAGTGGCACCTATTAAGGCAATTTCTCTACCGCGTTTAGAATAAGGTGCGGCGTTATTGTTGTGCTTATCGTGGCACAAAATCATACATAAATTGTATCCATTCCTGAATGGCATATATTTCTGGACAGACTAAAAATTGTTTTGTACTGGCTCATGTACTCATCGGAGATGCAGACGAATGCATGTTCCTGGCAAGAATAACCACGCAGATATAATACCACGCGAATGTCAAGCATCAGAGTTGGCGGAGTCGATTTGGTTTACGGGATAATAGTTTTTGAAGCAAATGAAAGCACATTGGCCTCAAACTTTGTTGACTGATAAATTGAGGGAATCTGAGTTAAAGTAACGTAAGGCAACGGTTTTAAAATGTAGTGTTAGTGGCAACAAGAGAAGTTGTATAGGTTCCATTATTGGAAGATTTTCTTCTTATCGTTGAATTTTGCGAGTGATGACATATGTGTTGCGTGTTTTTAACAGAGTTGGTGGTAATAGAACTTTCATCACAGCTGATGCGCTTCATACGTCAGCATTGAAATTGCGCCATAGTTTTATCTACATTGTATCGCATCTTCAACACGAATTGTTTGCTAAGAAAATTTGTCAAATCCGATCAAACAAAATTTTGAAACCCGTGTTTCAAAAACTGAACCCTTTTTTGAACAGATTTAAAGTTGTGGCAAATCTATTACCATTCTGCGCGTTAGAGTATGCGTAGCTAAGGCACTTATAGCTCTTAATGCAAAACTTCCCCTTTTGTTTCAAAAGGTTGAACTTCCACATTCAGTTTCGTGGATCATCCACACCGGCAGCATTTACACGCAGGCCCGAAGGCTCTAATCAGTTCAATGAATTTTGATGTTTGGATCGGTAATGCAAGAGAAATAGTACGGAACGTTGTGATGCGCTGCATACATTGTTGCCATTATAAGCCGCGCCTGATGCAGTAACTTATGGAAACCTATTCTCCAAACTCCCAAAGTTTCTCTACTGCCGCTTCGAGAGGAGTTGATTCCTGAATTAAGTTCCAGCTAGATTACCTCCTATAATCCACCAAATTACAGTTAATCATGCATGGGGTATATGCACCGATTATACGCGGGCGGTTCATTAAGTACCCGTGTTTGAAAATAGAGAACGTTCCTCAGTTAAGTTAGTGTTATCATCGTGTGCTGCAATCTATCAGACGACGCTATTACAAATTTCAGACTAATTGATAGGTTAGTTTGGACTTGGCAGCCATCTGAGTCAGAAGAGTTTCGTGATTTTCGCTAAGATGGAAAAAGAGCAGTATCATTCAGTAATTCGCTTTTTGTTTTTGGATGAGAAAAAATGCGAGGAGATAAAAGCATAGTTGGATGCTGTTTATGGGGATACGTCGCCATCTATGACCACAGTAAGATATTGGTTCAACGAATTTAATCGTGGGCGAACATATTTTTTGATGAGGAGTGACCAGGACGCTCGGCAGACGTGGTTACCGAAATCGACGAATGAAAGTGAGCGAAGTAGTAAAGGCCGTAGGTGCGTCGATCGCAACAGCAATTAATATTTTACATGATAAGTTGGAGATGAAAAAATTGTCGGCCCGATGGGTGCCGTGATTGCTCACGCTGGACAACAAGTGGATGCGGCTGTTAACTTCAAAGCAGTGTTTGGGACAATTTAAGCGAGATCCGAAGGACTTTTTGCGTCGAGTGATCACCCTTGACGAAACCTGGATTCATCATTACACACCAGAAACCAAGCAACAATCAGAATAATGTATTTCTCCCGGTGAATCTGCACCAAAGAAGGCGAAGACGGTCCCATTGGCCGATAAGGTCATGGCGACGATTTTTTGGGATGCGAAGGGAGTCATCCTGAATATTTTTTAGAAAAACGAAGAAAGATCGTTGGACAATACTACAGTTAATTATTGGACCGCTTCGACCAAAAATGAAAGAAGATACGGCCGCATTTGTCGAAAAAAAGGGTGTTGTTTCATCACGATAACGCACCAGTTCGTTTATCTGGTGTTGTCACTGCCAAACTGCATGCATTGCGTTATAAATCGCTGCCGCACCCCAGTATTCACCCGATCTGGCTCCCTGCGATTTTTTTTTATTTCCTAAAATGAAGAAATAAAACTTAACGAAACAAAATTCATAAACATAGTTTTCACATACAAAAGGATACAGCAAATACCATTCCATATAGGGGGTGTGCTAAGTAAAGTTTGGTGGAAAGAGCACGCTAAAAAAAATGAGATGAGCATGACATTAGTATGAGATCGCTCATATGTAGCCAATCAGTATTAACTACACAAAACAAACTTCTAATATATAATCAATTATTAAACGCAGTATGGACTTATGGAATAGGTGTGTCAGTCAAAGCAACAAAACAAAATCCAACTATACTAAAACAAAGTACTTAGAGATATTGTCAGGTCTGCATTCAGAGTTGTGAGGGCCCGGGCAATGAAGAAAGTTAAGACACTTTCAAGTTTCAATTAAAAAAAAGAAATTTCCATTATTGCACTATGTATGTTACATTGGACGCGTTCAGGAGAACCAATCGCAGACCTTTTTCCGATTACTTGGTAAGCGATGACTGAGTTATCATTTTTGACGACGCCTTTTTGTGTTCTTGATCATGTGATATGTCAGCAAGAGCTTTATTAGTTATTTCGTAACCATGAACACTAGCTTTTGTGGCATCAACGCGACAAGACCCATGTGTTTCAATTAATAACTTCTGTACGTAGAATTTCGTATTATTCTCTGAAAATTGAATATGCATATCGTTGGGAAGTCGCTGTAGAAAATACGTAGAAGTTTTGGATGAAATCGAAAAACTGAACAGCGCAAGCACAAGAATTAGCTGCAGCTTGCCAACTGAGTTTAGAGAGTAGACACAACAAGAAATAAACACGGAGAATTTATTCTTCTCCGAAATCAGACCTGCACCCCATTGTACTTGTCACTTGGGTTTGCTGCGTTGTCATAGACACACAACGGTAATCACAGATATCGATTTTATAGCTGTCTAAAAATTCAATCAGTGTTTTTGCCATGGCAGCACCAGTATGACCATAATTTGGAATAAAACTAAGGACTCTTTCCTTTGGAACAGATCCTTTCATATATTGTAATAGTCTGTCAGTTGATCAAATTGTGCTTGGTCAAGGGTATTCAACTGAGTATTTAGTCAATTACGATTGATCTGCTTCTTCTCTTGCTAAACTCTGACCGAAGCGTCCCTGTATCAATCCTAGTTTTGCTAAAATTGTGATAGCTTCTAGATAATTTTTTGAATTTTCGTGTTAAGAAAAACTCTCAGATGCTTGTTTCCAGTCGTTAAATCTATCTATACTGAATTGTATTTAGTAGTAGTTACTAATTTACATAGTAGTAAACTTTTGCATTGATGGGAGAAAAATAAAGCCATATTCTAAATGATTTACGGTCTCATTATTTTTATATTCAGCCGGAGCTGAAATCAGTTTTTTCCTGAAGTTATTGTTATAAAATTTTATTTATTTAATTTAATTTATTTAGACAAACTACTGTCATTAAATGTGTACAATTAATATGCAAAATATACAATACAAAATACTTAAAGTTAACAATTAAATCTTACATCTAATTAAATAAAAAAAAGGAGGATAAATCTGTCTCTCCCGGTGGGGGAAATTTATTTGCTAAGTAGCAAGCTGTGCCCCTACTCACAGCCATGTGTGGTCAGAGACAGACAAGACAGCCTATCCAAAATTGTGCCATCCAGATTCAGTCACGGTGGATGGAGACTCGTAGATGTTGTAAAACCAGAGCGTTGATAGTGGTGGGCGAAATCTCAGGAGAAAGGATGTGGTATATTTCATTATACTTATCACATAATACACGAAAAGGATCGTGTGAGGCATAATTAGTTGTGCACCTACCTAGAGCAAGAGGAACAAAGTAGTACGACTAGAGAGCTGAAATTTTGTACATAGGTTTCTTTTTACCATGCGCAGTACTTTTGTTGGAACGATGCGACCACAGGGAGGGGAGCTCCCCACACAAAGACCCTTTTCAAATTCATATTCTTATTAGAAAAACTTTTTTGTTTCTTGTGCTATCGATGAAATTTGAAAACTGGAAGTGCTTACATAAGTCAATTTCAAGACCCTTGGAATCTCAGGAAGGGTACCTCCCATACAAGCCCCTACTCAATTTCATGTTTTATAAGAAAAACTTTTTTGTTTTTTTATGATTTCATTTTAAAATTTGAACGCAATAAGTTTCTGATTCATATTCATTGACCATTTCAAGATCCAACTTTTTATAGGGGCAGCGTGGAGAGCATTACATCTTCAGCATACTCGCAGATACCCTTCCTTCTGCTTATTTCTCTTGTGCCTCCATACCTTTCTCTCTCAACTCTTTTATTTGGTCACCGAAATAGAAGTAGCATCAAGATCGAATTAAGCCTGTTCAGAAATAATTCCTATTATTTGCCCTTCGTAGCTTAATTTTTAATTTTAATTACCGGTTGCTATCTATCTCTGATAGGCTTCTTCTAATCAGTCTTTCATCTTCGTTGCAACGAAGGATAGCGCTAAGTATTACTTTTCTTCATAAACTTATATCTGGAGCCATTGATCCTCCTTAGCGCTTAAATTAGCTAATCTTTTGTATCCCCAGTTATTCTACTAGGAACTTCTGCTTTGAATAGATGCATATCTAACTTTGCCTTTCATAAGATCTCGCATTCTGCGCTTAATATCATCCATCTTAACTGCCTTTGGGACATGGTTTGTCTCTGACCACAAATGCCTGTGAGTAGGTCATAGCTCGTTATTTAGGAAATAAATTTCCCCACCTGGTCAGAGATAAGCTCGCGTTGCTGTGGTCCAACACTAATACACATATAGAGTGGACAACTCGATCAGGAAATTATCTCCTGACGGATGTCACAAAATTTTTAAGGTAGTGGGTTTTTTTTTTTTGTACAACAGATGGCGTATAGAGCATTAAAATTCATTTTTATAAATATTACAATAGGTTTGATTCGAATTTCTTATCTCGAAGAGTGAGTGTAAATAAGCTCTTCTTAAAAAACTGTACATCTTCAATTAATTAATTGAATTAATTGAAAATTAGTGTATATTAAATGATATTTTACTTTTCAAAAAGTTTCTAACATATTCTTTGTGATAAGTGGAATAAAGAACTAAAAAAATGTAATAATAAAAAGTCAAAGCGCCAAGATGATCTATGCTCATCAACAAAACCAAAAGCCAACTTCAAAGGTAACTAGAAATGCATATTTCTCGTTCGTCTCTTCCAGCCACACCAAAATATGAATCTTCATTTTTATCAACCAAATCATCTGAGCACAGAGCAAGTTCTTGCTCTTCTGCTCTATGCTCTAACAACATAACTGCCACAGACACAGTACCATAAACGCCCATTGCCCATCCCGCAAGCTCCAGAAACAACTGTTTCAACAACAACAACAATCACAGCAAAAAAAAAAAAAAAACAAAAAGGCACTTGGTTTCACAAATGGATAATTAAAATAAATGAATTGAAAGCGATGCAAGTTATATACATTACACAGACTTCTTATCAGCCAAGACAACTAAAAATAAAAGGTACTGACATTCTCTTAAATAATGTGGCAAAATACCTGGGCATAGATATTGGCAGTAAACTAACTTGGAAATATCACATTCAAAATAAGAAGGACCAAATTAAACTAGAATTCAAGCAGCTACACTCGACATTCAAACGTAGAAATAACTGACCTTCCATCCCACGAATTGACAAGACGTAGACGCTTAAAAAGAAGCAGACCAGTGGGTTAGCGTAACTATTTTTATTTTTTCTATTTATTTATTTATCTTTCTTCTTTTTTTTACACGTAATTAGTGACTGTTGGCTATGGTTGTTGAGAGGAACGTTGCAGTATCTCGCGAGGTTGGGGCACTCGCAAGAAGTACTTAAAAACAATGCCAAAGTCATCCATATCATTATTAAAACTGACTGTTCATTGCTCCTCACTTTGTTGAAATATGTACTTAATGTTTTAAGACTATAAGCAAATGTACAAAATCGATTGGGAAATACCAAAAAAATATAACTAGTAATAATAACTACTATAAGCTCTTTACTACTCATAAGTTGATACATTTAGTATAGCTTGTTTTGCAAATCGAAAGGACTTACCAGTTTCCTCTAGTTTGGTTCCTCATAAAAGTGGATTTTAGTTTCGTGAAGTATATGGGGTGGTTGAGATTTACTACTGGATGCGCATGTTTTTGTTTTCACTACATCTCCATCGTCGCAAGTGGTTAGAATTGCGAATCTATTCTGCTGCTGAAATGTGTTATCATCCGATAACATACGGATGAGGCGGTCTAATCCAGTTTGCCTAGTCGAAGGTTTTGAGCTACTCTTTGCAAGAGCTAACATGAAACTTTGGTGAGAGAGCCTAAAGCTGGAGATTCGATTGGTGTATCGTAGATCACGAAGATGGTGGTCTGATTGATAGGTTAGTGCTTTCCATAATCGAAGTAAGTTTAGCTGAGGGTGAACTCTTGTTTTGATCGCTCGTTTTCTCATTGGTGCTTGGTATTGTTGGTGTGTCTTTTATTGCCGAATCAATTATTTCCAGAGGTTGGAATTGCGGCGCTATACTGTTTTATGTCGATGCGGCTGAACGGCTCCAAATAGGCTGCAAAAAGCGCCTAGCTGGCTGACGGGGGCTACTACTTCACGGGGGCTACTACTTGACGGAGGAGAGCACCTTACTTATTTTTTTTTTGTATCATATTCTCACTATATATTTTTTGCTTTTGTATATTTGTTACTGTTTTGTTGTGTTGTTGTTCTTGCTATTGAAGCAACGAGGAGCTTAAATAAATGAATGCCTTAACTCGAGATTAAGTTATATGATTGTAATTTTTTCCTATCTTTTGAATTGTGTTGACCAATGTCAATGACGGACGAAAATTTATTTGCGCTCAATATTTCACTAGCTTTTAGCCCTTCGCAAATATTTCCTACTAGCGCTCACATCTAGTCACTTCAGATATTTCATAAAGGGAGCACTTATTTATAATTGTCTCATTTATCTATTCACTTTCTTACTTTGTGAGGGCGTAAAGAAGACAGAATGGTCAAAGTGAAAACGATGATTTTCAAAAAGAACAATTGAGAGAACACATGTTGTACGAGTTTACGAGGGCGGTTCATTAAGCACCCGTGTTAGAAACCACAATTTTTTCAAATAAATGTTTTTTATTTTCAACATGGTCCCCTTTTAGAAAGAAACACTTCTCCCAACGTTTCTGCCATTTTTTTAACCCCTCCAAAAAATAGGATTTGTTGAACTCTCCAAAATACGCCTCTATTTGGGTGATGACTTCCTCGTTTGATTTAAATTTTTTTGTGTAAGGGAACAAGAAAAAGTCGCAGGGAGCCAGATCGGGTGAATACGGGGGGTGCGGCAGCAATTCATAATGCAATTTATGCAGTTTGGCGGAGACAACACCAGATGAACGAACTGGTGCGTTATCGTGATGAAACAACACCTTTTTTTTCGCCAAATGTGGCCACGTCTCCTTTAATTTTTTGTCGAAGCGGTCCAATAACGCACTGTGTTATTGTCCCGTGATCGTTTTTCCTCTTCCTACAAAATTCATGAGGATGACGCCCTTTGCATTCCAAAAAATCTTCGCCATAACTTTGTTTTGATTGTTGCTTAGTTTCTGGTGTGTAATGATGAATCCAGGTATCAACGGTGATCACTCGACGCAAAAAGTCTTTCAGATCTCGCTTAAATTACCAAAAACACTTCTTCGCATCCGCTTGTTGTGCAGCGTGAGCAATCGCGGCACCCATTCGGCCGACAATTTTTGCATCGTCAACTTATCATGTAAAATACTAATTGCCGTTCCGGTCGACTCATCTACGGCCTTTGCTACTTCACGCACTTTCGTTCGTAGATAAGTGAGAATCATGTTGTGGAATTTTTAAATGATTTCCTGACGTGGTTAACGTCTGCCGGGTGTCTTGGTCGCTCCTCATCAAAAAAGGTGTTCGCCCACGTTTAAATTCGTTGAACCAATATCTTACTGTGGTCATAGATGTGACGTGTCTCCATAAACAGCATCCAACTATGCTTTTATCTCCTCCCATTTTTTCTCTTCAAAAAAAAAAAAAAACGAATTACTGAACAATACTGCTCTTTTTCCATCTTAGCGAAAATCACGAAACTCGTATGACTCAAATGGCTGCCAAATCGAAACTAACTAACTAACTAATCAATCAGTCTAAGATTTGTATTAGCGTCGTCTGATAGATGGCAGCACACGATGATAACAGTAACTTCATTCACTTGGTGTTGATAAAAAATTTGCTGATGAAGCTGTTGCCAACTTAAAACATTAACTTGGTAAGCTCTTTGAATTTTAAATTTTTTTATTAATTAGTAAAATGGCAAACATTACTGTTAACTTAAAGAGAAAACAAGAGAAAAAACAAATTTAATATTACAATAATAAAAATCTGTTTCTAACCCGATCGGAAAGTTTATTTGCTAAATAGCTAGTTATGCCTCTACTTACAACCATGTGTGGTCAGAGAGAGAAAAAGTTATTATAGTTGGAATGAAAGAACCACTGAGCGACATCCAGTTCAGCTATCTTTCAGAGTGACCAATGCTTGGGTGTTGCAAAGTGTATTATAATTGACACATAAAACGCGACATGGATCGTGTAAAGCAAGATTAGTTGTGCACCTACCTATAGAAAGAGGTACACAATTTTTTTGTGGTACGACTAGAGACACAGAATTTACGTTGGCTCAAAAGCCCAGGCGCATCAACAATTTCGATGATAAGCTTATGAAGAAAGCTAATACCTAGGGATACTCGGCGATTTCTTAATTCATGGAGGTCGATAAGAAGAAGCCTACTTGAGCACCATGGCAAACGTAAGCTGGGGTTCCAATCTAAGCAACGAAGTGCAAAAAGAAAGAAGACTCAGTATGGTCTTGAAGAATTATGTATTGAGGGTTCCAGACACATGAACAGTATTCAAGTACTGGACGGTCAAAAGAAATGAAAAGAAGCTTGGTAATGAAGGGATCATTATATCTTTTAATAAATCCAAAAATACTTTTGGTTCTATAAATAGTTGAGGAAATATTCTTGTAAAAGCTCAAGAAATTGTCTATCGTATTAGGAAATAAGTGAAGATTCATGCGATTCAACGTCATGAACATGGATTTCGCAAAGTTTAACTGTAATAGATTGCATAAACACCAGGAGAGCAGTGAAGTTCAATCCCCTTGAAGTCTAATATACCTAGTGATATCGTTAAAAGGTAGTCAGAGTTTGATATCATCAGCATACATCAGGACACGAGAATAATTCATGGAAAGAGGAAGTTCATTTATGAAAAGGTTAAACAATAATGGGCCAAGCCGACTACCGAGAGAAACTCCAGAATTGACATCCACAGGACAGGAAACTCTATTTTTTAAATACGAAGAAATCTAACAAAGCAGATTATGCGGGAAACATACAAGGTCAAGTTTATTTAAAAGCAGATCATGATTAACGGAATCAAATACTTAAGTCAGTATAAATAACATTAGTTTGATATTTTTTCCTAAATCCATGATGTGAATTCAAGCAAGTTTGTAGTTGATGGTCGGTTTGACATAAACTCATGTTGTCATAGAGAAATAATATATTTACAATAATGATTAAGGGATGAAGTGATAATTCATTCAAACAACTTAGAAATTGCAGAAAGATTTGTAATGCCTTTGTAATTGGATATATCATCTTTGTTACCGCACTATGGAGTGATAAATTGAAAAGTTTAAGAATAGGATTACACAGAGATTCAGCACAGAACTTGAGCAGACAACTAGGTATATTGTCAGGACCAGGTGAGTAAGTGGATTTCAACGATTTTACATTAATACCTAGGTTAATGGTTAAGTCTTGGGTCATGGCAACACCAATGTTGATATGTTAAATCTGACATTGGTATCATAAAGCTTGTCGTTTTTAATGATAAATGTACTCAGAAACTTGGCATAGGAGTGCTATTTGTAATGTTTACAGTGACTTGAAAAATTCGTTTTGGCTAAAAAATGGAATTAAATCGTGAACATTTTCGTGCAATGATTTTTTATGATTTTCGACGAGGATTAACTCAACAAAAGTGTGCCGAACTCGCTCGATTTTTTGTAATGAAACACCATCCAAAGCCACCTTGTTTCGCTGGATTTCTGAATTCAATCGTGGTCGTAGTTTTCTCCAGAACAATTTTGTGAAGGTCGTCCAAAATCGGTTGTTGTGCCACAAAACATCAATGCAGCGCATGAACTGATAATACAACATCGTCATGTGACATATCGTGAGATTGAGGCATCCTTGCACATTAATTCCACTTGAACACATTCAATATTACATGAACATTTGGCCGTCAAAAAGATTTGGTCGAGTTGGATACCGTATAATTTGACAACCGCGCAAAAAAAAGGCTCGTGTCGATTGATGCAAAGAAATGTTGAAAAAATTCAATCGCGATGCTTCAAAAGACGTCTATTAGATCGTGACAGGTGATAAATCATGGATTTATGTATATGAGCCTGAAACAAAACAGCAGTCGACTGTATGGGTCTTTCAAGATGAGTCAAATGCAACAAAAGTTGTTCGCGCACAAAGCACTTCGAAAGAAATGATCGCGTTTTTTTTTTGGAATAACAGGACATGTCGCCACCGTGCAATTAGAGAAACGTAGAACGGGTAATTCTGAATAGTACATCACCATTTGTTTGCCAGAAGTGTTCGAAGAAATAAGAAAAATCAACCGCAGAAGACGAATCATTCTCCACCACGACA
>JBANCV010001432.1:0-15370 GCA_037040105.1 Amiota albilabris
GGAGCAGCCATCGGTTATGAACCTGGTGGGTCATATGCTGGATAGCCACTCAAAATGGAATGCTGTGTCGAAGTTTGAGGCTGACGTCTTGAAGAAGCTTCGCAACCTAGAGAGATCCCGCCGAACTCAAGATGTGTTTTTTCCAACACTTTGTAATTAATACAAATAATTGGCAATACAAGAAAACACATCTTGAAAAATGAATTCATTATTTTGGGTAATTTTATATGAAAATCTATTATAGAATAGCGCGATCATCTAATATGAATTATTTAATAATTAAGTAAAATAATAAAAATTCAAGTGATGAAAAAATTCATAATTATTTTATATTATTAATAATGGAACATTTAATAAAAAAAAAAATAAAACATATTAGAAATGTTTAACAAAACCAAACCACAAACGAACATTTATCAGAAGACGGTTCTTAACAGACACGTCTAAAAACGAGTTAGAAATTTAGTAGCGAACACATGATATAAGATTAGTACTGATTTTGTAGTCAATCATTATTAGACAATTGCATATGTGAGCTCAAACCGATAAAGGGCTGTTGTTTTGAAAAATTGTGTTACAAAAATATGTTACGCGTTGGCGAGTGAGTCGAGGAGAAGGAAGTAGTCAAAACAGATATAAGTAAAGGAGTATGTGTGGGCAAACATCGTGTCCCTGGGATAATGTGCAAGGTCGAAGAGAGAAGAATGAAATAGTCAAAGCACATATAGGTTAAGGTGTATATGTGATTATTTGTAAGGACATTTTCAGTCTTTTCGAAATTCATAAGCTATGCTTAATTTCTTGAAACTGGTTACTCAGAGAGCCGGTCAAAAGTAAACAAATTAAACTTATCTCTCAAAAAAAAAAAAAAAAAAAAAAAATAATCAAATCACAGACATGCGTTGGACATTCGGGCCGTTTATCAGAGGCCGGTGCTTATTATAACGGCTAACAAGGAATTAGAAATTTAGTAGCAAATGCACGAAGTAAGCTTAGTACTGATTTTGTAGTCCATCATTATTAGATATTTCCATGTGTGAGATCAAAAATGCGTTTGAGTTATTCACGTCAAAAGTGGGAGAATTTTGTAACAGAGCTCGACAGTTTGACTGTACTATTTCAAAGGTAAACAAATTAAACAATCACTATATGCGCAACAATATAAAACCAGAAAGAAAGGCATCTACCTATACTGAGGATGTAATATTCTTCACGAATTTTTTATACTTTCTGATTATTTTTCATATGTATATAAATAAATGAGTATAACTTAAATTGCGTACTTATCATTAAACTAATTTGTTCAACACGCAAGAGTAGAACTTGTGGTGGATTTTTGTTTAATTGAGGAGTTATCTCCTATTGAGATAATTCTCAATATTTATTGCAATCAAAACTCCGTCATGATCACTGTAGGGCTTTTCGTAGTTTCTTGCATTTAGCCTTCCTTCGCCGAAATTGTTAAATATTCAATCGAATGCAGTTATCTGTTTTGTTGTGGCGGTTTTGTCCAGTGAGGAAACACACATTCGCCTTAAGCAAATTTCATTATTCATCTAGAACAGTAGCGCGGCAAATATTAAAATCTAGTATGAGAGTCTCTCTGTCCTGATTGAAAATTTCATTTATATCACTCTGAATAACTAAGACTGTTTCCGAGATACAATATAAGCTTTTGAATAATTCCGTTTCGTCCATATTCATATATATCTCGGAAACGGTCTTACCGATTTGGATGTAATTGGTATCACTGGAAATCTTATGAAATTTGCTTCTTCATAGAGTCCGGATATGGTTCTGGGAAAACCTCTAAAATAACGTGCCAAACTTTGGAGAAACTTTTCCATGCTTCTATTTTATGGATTAAGACAGATGATATGTCGTCGATCATTTCGGTTTTTTTTTAACATATTGTACTTTAGTTTTTTTATTTTATTTTGTTATGACTGCTTTACTTTAAGTAAACTTAAAGTTGACAGGGAAGGTGTAGCACTGGCTGGTAGAGCCTTTGGCTAATTACAATTTTTAGTATAACTTAGGTGTAATTTGCAAGAAATAGTTGTTGGGATGCTTATTTTAATATGTTTATGTATAAGGATGACTAACTGATAATATCTTAGGTCTTAGTAATTATAGTTTCTTATATACATTTGCATGTTTTAGGAATTTTATTAATAATTGTGCATTTATTACGTTAATATTACAAAGTAGTGAGATTGGGTTACAGTTTTCAAATATTGTATTTCTTGAGAGGCTTAATGGGGAACAGGTGATTAGGATATGTTTTATGTTGGTAGCTTGTGGTTCTTGGCAAATGGTATTGGTTGATATTGATATTTTTGTCTAAATAGTGAGTTAATTTAGTGTGTCCAAGTAGTGTTAATTTGTGTATTTTTAAGTTGGGATAGGGAGAAGGAGTTTTGTGGAGTAACCGACAAAAGTTAACGCGAAATTCCACAATTCTTCATGACACTGTAGAAGGATTCTTTTTAAGAAATGGTCAATAACATTTTTATTGCAATTTTGAGAGCATATGACAGGTAAAGATTGTGCTTGCTTAGCTACTGAATCTTCGGTTTGATTGCCTCTAATGTTTGTGTCTCCTGAAACCCACATTAATTTTATTTTATTGTAGTTTTTGGAAAGTAGGCTTCTGATGAGGTGAAAGGAATAATCGTGGTTGTTTGTATTTGAAATTGCTTCAGGTGCAGAGTGAAAGTCTGAGCAAATTATGTATTTCTCCCTGGATGCGCAAACGAAGGTAATTGCCTTATAGATGGGTATAATTCCGGCAGATAGCACCGATGACTAGTATGTAGGAACCCGTATGTCAGTACTGAAGTTTCCGAGGTTATGGCAAATGTAATGGTGTTACCACTGGCTGATCCATCAGTAGAAATAAAGCTGCAGTCCGAGTTTAATTCTTGGATCTTGCGGAAAGCGGTTTGTTAATTTGTGGGATTGATGTTTTTTTTTTGTATATTTACTTAATGAAAGGTCGATTTGGTTGTTGTTAAAAAGCCAATAGGGTGTGTCATTTACCGTTATTAGCGGTCCTAGTGATGTATTTAGGTCTCTACATTCCTCGGTTAGGTAGATTAAAATTAAGTTGGTGTGTCTACGCTTTCGTTAGGGTACCTTCTATAAATATTTTGGAATAGGGGCGTAGTTCGAGTTTTGAAGAATATTATATAGTTTAAATTTTAGAAAAATGTGCCTTAGTTCTATGGGCGCAATGTTCGCTGCAAACAAGAGATTTTTGATTGGGGTTGTACGAAAAGCTCCAAATGATGTTCTAATGGCAGTATTTATTATTACCTTGACTTTGTTAAGCAAAGCTATCGGCGTGCGGCCGTATAGGAAAAGCGCGTAGTCTATTTTTGAAATTATGAGAGCCTTCATCACTGAGATAAGGGTCATCATGTTATAGTTGAATTTGGAACTCGCCTGACATTTTTAACTATTTAACTTTTTCGATAAAGGGTTAATTAGATCTTTTGTATGATTCCAATTGTACTTTTTATTAACGGCATGAATGATCATTGGATAAGATATGCTGTCGAAGCCAGGAGTGTGGCCTTTTAGAGCGTTAAGTTTGCTTAACAATGTAATTGCGCAAATATAGAGTTCCATTTATCTAGCTGATTGGCATGGGGTGTAATCTAGCGTTAAGATTCTGCAGTTTGCTTTATGCGAAACAAAAGTATGTGAAAAATTCTGTCTTTGGATGATTCCGACCTTAATTGGGAGAAAGTATTGGCAATCGTGTTGTTGTCTGTGTTGATACTATTTGAGTAAGGGTTCCAGATCGGATGAACCGACTTCATGGATTTAAGGTCACAAAATGCTCGGTTATTTGACCAGAGTTTAGATGAAAGGGTGCTAGAGCTTATTAGTGAGTTGAATTCATATGTTGATGATATTTTTGCTTTTCTCAATTGATGTCTGACGATTGCGTTTGCTTTCCTAAAGTTAATAATGTTTTCTTGGGTAATGTTTCTTTTTAATTTGGTTTTTCCCCTTTTTTAGATCCTTTAGCCCTTTGTTCCACCATGGAACTGTAAGTGGTTGTCGGTGAAGGGAAGTTTTAGGGATGGCTCTGTGTGCGCTTTAAAGTATTGTTTTGTTTAAATTTGCAACCTCATATGATCGGTTATAACCGCAATTGATTTTTCAAATAATTCCCAATTTGCTTTACCTAACTTGAAAAGGCTTCTTGCTGGTGTGCTGGGTTGGATATTTTGATACAGAGTTAATTGGATAGGAAAGTGGTCACTACCACAAAGGTGTTCATTCCGTTTCCATGTCGCGTATGTTTGAACATCGGGTGATGTCAATTTGGGTAAAAGTGTTATGTGTTTTAAGTGGGTGGGTGATATGTCGTTTAAGAGAATTAAGTTGTTTTGTGTAATGTATTTGTGTAGTATGGCACCTTTTTTGTTATGTTTCGGTGACCCTCTAAGTAGGGTATCAGCTATTGAAATCGCTTGTGACGACCACAAATTTGTTATTTAGAGCTATTGTGTTTTCCAAGTTTCTCGAATAAAATCATCTTTTAGGGGGTATATACGTAGGTTGCTAGTTAAGTTTTGGGATATGGGAAGACCAATGTGGCTATGTCAAATCTGACATTGGTATCGTAAAGCTTGTCGTTTTTAATGATAAATGCACCCAGAACGTTTTGTAATGCGAGTGCTATTTGTATTGCTTACATTGCTTCGTTTCGGCTAAAAAATGGAATTAAATCGTGACATTTTCGTGCAATGATTTTTTATGATTTTCGACGTGGATTAACTCAACAAGAGTATGCCGATCAACTCGCTTCGACTATTCGTGATGAAGCACCATCCAGGGGCATCGTGTTTCGCTGGTTTTCTGCATTCAATCGTGGTCGTAGTTTTCTCCAGGACGAATTTCTTAAACGTCGTCCAAAATCGGTTGTTGTGCCACAAAATATCGATGCAGCGCATTAATTACAATTATGCAAGATCGTCATGTGACTTATCATGAGATTGAGGCATTCTTGCACATTAGTTCCAATTCAATACATTCAATATTGCACGAACATTTGGCCGTCAGAAAGATTTGTTCGCGTTGGATACCGCATAATTTGACAATCGCGCAAAAAAAGGCTCGTGTCGATTGATGCAAAGAAATGTTGAAAAAGGTGATGAATCATGTGAGCCTGAAAATAAATAGCAGTCGACTGTATGGGTCTTTCAAGATGATCCAAATCCAACAAAAGTTGTTTGTCTGTTTTTTTGCCGTGCCATTAGAGAAACGTAGAACGGTTAATTCAGAATGGTACACCAACATTTTTTTGCCAGAAGTGTTCGAAGAAATAAGAAAAATCAACCGCAGAAGACGAATCATTCTCCACCACGACAATACGAGCTCTCACACATCGGCTCAAACCAGTGACTTTTTAAACACTCAAAACGTCGAATTGATGGGTCATCCGCCCTATAGTCCAGATTTGGCACCCAATGACTTCTTTTTATTCCCGCATACCAAAAATAATTTGCTAGGTCAACGTTTTTCGACGCCTGAAGAAGCGGTTGATGCTTTCAAAATACATGTTTCCGAGTGGAAAAAGTGCTTCAAAAATTGATTCAATCGCATGCAAAAGTATATTGACCTTCAAGGATAATAATTAGAAAAACAATAAAGTCATTTTCGATGATAAATATTTGTTATTATTTGTCTGTCTCAAAACTTATGTAGCAACCCTCGTACATGGAAAATATACAATACTTTGTTTCAGAAATTGTAGTCAGGAATGTTCTACTGTATTATATTAAGGGGCATGTTTAAATTCGTTGGGTTGAGTTCTATACTGTCCCCAGTCCGCCAGTCGGGGGCATGGGTTTGTTGGTGTTCCATGTAGTTGGAGCTGTCACCAACTTCGGTTCCTTGTAGATCAGGAACGTTCCTTGTTCTTAGCATTCAATTTTATTTGTCTGATTACCTTCCTTAACGTTGACGCTTGTGTAGTACTTTGACCTCGCTTAGAGTTGTGGGTTGTGCTATTGCTGCAATATCATCAAGGTCGCCATAGTTGGTAATAGCGCGCACGGTAGGGTTGGGGGTGGCGCTGGTGGAGTTGGTTGTAGAGTTTAAGGTAGAGCTGTTAGTTATTGTTGTCTTTTTGTTGGTGTCCGGTTGAGGCATCTTAGTAGCATTTGCATAGGTTTGATTACAAAGTTGGTGTTTTTCGTTGTATATTTCATATGCTTTCTTGTTGTCGACTTTGTGGTTGGTTTTAATTGCAATTATTTCCTGTTGCTTCAGGTATATTGGGCATTTTTTGTCGATAGAAGAGTGTATTGCTTGGCAGTTTGATTATACTACAGTTGATAGATCCGATGTCTTTTGTGCACACTTTGTTCTCTGCATTATTTGTATGGTGTTGCGAACCACATTTGGCGAATGTTTTTTGTCTATTGCACACTTTGAACGTATGACCATAGCGGAGGCAACTGTTACAGCGTAGTGGTGTTGGGATATAAGTGCGGACACTTTTCTTTTCATAGTCGATCATGATGTACTCCGGAAGGGTGGTTGAAGCAAATGTTACGATATGTAATCCTGTTACCATCAGGTTCCCTTCAATTCTCTCCATTATTGTTTTAGCTAGGGTGGCGTTCTGGCTTTTGAGTTCATCTTGTATTTCTTCTTCCGATACGCCGCGCAAGTCGTTCGAGTATTAAACTGCCTTGCTGTAGTGCAAATTAGTATTGGAAGCGCGTGTAACCTTCATCTTGGAGCGAATTTTTGGCCAAAATATTGGGATGGACTTAGTTAATTAGTATATTTTTTTGCTCAGCAGTACCAGAGCAGAGAGTGTATATTCACGTATCTGTGGATATTAGCGTTTCTTATCTACCATGGAGCTCCAGTGATGATTCTTAAAGCTTTTGATTGCACTCGCTGCATTTTTTCAATGTTTCTGGGCATAGCAGTTCTCCACATCTGTATTTCATATGTCCAAATTTGTTTTAATATGGCTTTATACAAAAGCACTTTGTACTCTTAAGGTAAAGATGATTTCATATTGTTCATTTTGAGTTTATTGCTCAAAATATTCTTATCAGTAGGGTAACGCCACGTGAGTCTTCGGTCCAAGTGGATACCAAGATATTTGATCATTTCTTCACGACAAATTGTCAGATGTACATTAAGAGGCAGTAATCTACAGATTTTATGAATTAGGCCACAGTGCCAAACATTATCGAAAGCTAGCGCTACAGTGCAGTGCAATACCGTTTATTTTAAAGCCTTTTGAATAAGGGAGACAATCCGATGAACTTGCTTTTTCGTAGAGTAATTTGCTCTGAACCTAAATTGGAGTCGAGGAATAACATTTTTCTCTTGAATGACAGGCATTATTTCTTGTAAAAGAAAATTTTCAAACAGTTTCGAAAACACTGTCAAGAAACTAATTGGCGATTTTTTTCATTTCTCAATTTGCTTTACGACATCATTTTCTCCAAAAGGCTTTGGCGGTATAAATTTTCCTATGATATAAAGACCACTAGCGCTTGTGGCACTGCAACATCCGACAAATAGGGCAGATCTGCTCATTTCTGTCTTGACATGCATTGCGACTTGAGTAAACGTTACACCTTGCGTTTTATGTATGGTGATGGCTTCCGCGGGTACAACGGGGAACTGCTTTTGTTCAACTGTTACTTGGTCATTCTTTTTTTACTGAAAAGCACGAACTATTCTTTCAATTGGGGTCCAATCTGAATAGTTTGAATGAGGCTTTTTGGATTACGCGCACTTCGCACTTCGAAAATTTTATCCACAGCAGTGGTATTTGATTCGTTAGTCCGACGGTCAATCTGTATTAACTGTCCAATGGCTCCATTTACTAATCCATCACTGGTATGAATGTTGACCGTTACCATATACTAAGCTGTTGTCTTAAGTAAGAAGTTGAACCACATTCCTTGTGTTTCCGATGTTTTGAATCCTTTGACTGTCTCTACAATACGTTGTTTGCTCTTTTCATTGAGAGAATTTGCTGTAAATTAATCATTCGCAATTGAAGTGAACTCTTCGGTTCTGATTTGTGATAGTTTAGTGTTATTATAAGAATTGTCATCCACATTAGAGTAAAATGGATTGCATTATTTGGAACCACATTTCCATGCACCACGCTACTTTTTATAAGAACAATATCATTTTCCGACATTATACCCTCCAACATATTATTTAATGATTCAGCAAATTGTCGGTCGTTTCTTTGGCGCATTATTTAACTAAGTTCAAAAAGTTTAAGCAAATCCCATAGTTATTGGATTAAATGGGTTGTTTGGAATTGCAGCAAATATCCATCTGTTTGTTACTGGCGATAGCTGCTTGAGGTGCCCAAATACGATTTTTGAGACTCCACCAAAGTAATCAGTCGTTCTCCATATTTTTTTTAGACGGGCATCCAAAAATCCCAACTTTTTTGCACTAACTATGGATATTTCGTTAATGTTTATTAGCTCCAGCTCCATAAGCGTAGAATGGATCGAATAAACAACATCATTGCTAAGAGGTCGCAAGGTATTGGCTGATTGGTTGACGGGCAGTGAAAATATTGAATGTAGTGTTTAGCCTCGAATATATATCACCTTTACCGGGTCTGGGTTGCTACCAACTACAATTATTTATTCGCAAAGTAATTGATTGATATAATACTGTAATCAATCTACACCAGCACCATTCCCAATGTACCCATAGAACTTCAGTCTATTTTTCATGTTGTGCTCAATATGTGCAAAATATTCTCTTTCCTTTTGATGCAGTGATCGACCATTTATAGAAGTTCACCTTCTGGTATTAAAGGCGGTTATTTATTTAGAAGGAATTCTTCGTTAGTTGTGTTGCCATCACTGCTTTCCTCATGGAAAATATTTATATCGGCTTGTATTTCTGGAACTGCGAGGGCTCTAAATTCCTCGTCCAACTATTTTTATGCGTCTGCGTTGTCGATGAGAATATCCTCATCGGTTTCATTTTGAAGCTCTTCCAAAACTTATTGTAGTTCCTGATCAGTAAACATGTTATATTATCTTTTCAATTGAAGAAACTGTTCACTGTTCACTCTTCATTATTTCTTCTTCCTCATTTGGCATCTCCTCGTATTCCTCATTTCCATTAGCATTTGCGTTTCGTCATCTTTTTTTGAATATTTATTGCTGCATAATGATCTAAAAGGTTGGGAACAATGATATCTTTGGAATCATTAGGTAAGTCTTCCTAATCCCTCTTGGGCTTTACCATTCACACTCTTTGTTCAGGTTGCAACTTATTAAAAAAAATCTCTCCATGGCTAGCCTCTGACAAATGTAGCACTAAAATATTGTATACAGCTTCCTGTGCAGATATTTCGGATCCGTTCACTAATTTGTTTCCAATATGCTGAAGCTTTCTCTTAATTTCAAATTCTCCTCTATTTATTTCCTTCTTTGCTTCTTTAAGCAGCTTGGAAACATCTCTATTTAATTTCATAATGTAGTTTATTATATAACTAACTTTTCAAACTTGAACACAGGGCGAGTTTATACCCTTCGTAATTTGTATTTATGATTTCGTAAACCAAAAATTTTCAAATATATTTAAATGGCTTAATAAATTGGAGCCCATATGATCTGCCATTTTCAATAACTCCTTGATCCCATTGAAGAGCG
Source organism: Amiota albilabris (assembly GCA_037040105.1). Taxonomy (NCBI): domain Eukaryota; kingdom Metazoa; phylum Arthropoda; class Insecta; order Diptera; family Drosophilidae; genus Amiota; species Amiota albilabris. The sequence continues at coordinate 9,687 of JBANCV010001432.1, forward strand.
TCCTGTATCTTCTCCATCCTCTAGATGGTAAAGCATTTCAGGGTGTGACATTGGAGGATAGCGCATATTAAAGCGACAGAAATTTTGCCTCGAAGTTCCCTTTCCCATGTTTTTCCATATTTCAAGAGTTCTGGTTTGCTGCTATCAGTTGTTATAAACTGATCTATAAATTCAACTAATTGCCTGTACATTTGTGGCACCTTAATTTTCTAGCCGTGTTGCGATAGCTATCCGAACATACTATGAGAATGTGGTTTGTTTCTATGCTGGAATTCAGCAATAGTATGTTATGGCACTTGCACACAAAAATTCTATTTTTAATTACTTTCAGCAGTTCACTGAATCTATGATCGAAGTAGCAAGAGGAAGAAACGGGATCGGTCTTTATCAAATATGCCTGTTCAATCTTCTTCAGTCAAATTACTTGGCCATATCCGTTGTGCTACGATTACCAGTAATTCCTTCCACTTTGTTTCTGCGGCCGACAATGTAATGAAAAAGGTGAATAATCCAAATTAGCGTATAATTGCCAATACTTTTCTCTTTTCAACTTCCCAATGGGCCGTTGATGAGCGCAATACTCAACTGGCTCATTATCCAATAAAGCCTCCTGACCTCCTGGATTATAAAGATAAAGAGAACTTCACATTAATTCCATGAGAATTGCTACATCTCCTCTATCGGCTACAAAAAGCATGATCTTGATTTCTGTAGATGGCCAGCCAACTATCCGAAATTCGTTTGGCATGTTTGATATACGACTCCGTTGTAACTAAATATTGAAGCGCTTTCAAGATTCTTGCCGAATTGTTTCCGTCATCAAACTATGATCATATTGCAATCTCCTTTTAAGCAATACCTGTACAACGTAAATATTTTCAAATTGGGTGGCAGAGTTGTTACTGTTTCCACAACTGATATCGGAATGTTGACAACTGCTCCTCTTATTGCACACTGGCGTTCATATCCCAACGCAATTATGCGAATAAATGGTATCCTTTGCAATATTAGACGTTCTTCTGAGCAGGTAAACTCTTGCAGGCATGTGGGAATTTCTGGAAAAACTTATTCTTCTGAAAGACAAATGTTTGGAATTCGTCCTTCCGAAACAGTCTTCTGACATGTTGAGCAATAATACTAGGTATCGTCACCGCAAGGGAATCTATCCGCAAGATAAAATATATTTTCTACTGCAAGATTTTGGTTCTTAGTCCATAAAACATTCTTATTAAGCCTTTTTAGTTGGTAGCTGAACCATGTACCACCACAACAGACGCATGAATTGGTTGGAGCTTCTTTTATACGCAAGTTATACAAGGTATATGCAACCGGGTCTTTGACGGTGATAAATACATTTTTCTCCTTACATTGCTCCTTGATTGTCGCTCCGATTCCATCTGACGATTAAAAGTATCAGATCTATGCAACATCCAATTTGCTTGTCATTCCTCTTCCATTAGGGTCCTGGTTTGCTGTCGTGTTTGCCTTCTTTGAGAACTGTTGTTGTTCCCTTCGCCTTTCTGAAAAATTTGATCATCGGCTTCTCCTTGAAATAGCATCACGAATCCTTTAATGCGTCACTTCTTCATTTTTCGGCGACCAGAATAATGCAAAGTATTCAAAGTATGCTCTACAGTTCTATATAAGAGATCTTGGCGTTGTACATAGCGGGCTGTTGCTGTCTTTCTGCCTGGCGATAATCCTCATTATATCTTCGCTGTGAGAGTTGCAGTGTATTTTGCGCTTGCTCTTCACTTCTGTGGAGTCCTGCAGTCTGAGATTGTGTGCCGCTGCATCACGTACTCGTTCCTCTTGCCGGAATTCTTCATTTTTCCGGTGCTCCGAATGCTGCAAATTATCACGTTGTCTTTTGTAATGCCGGAAATTCTCATTTTGCTTCCGTTCGACGTGCACAGTTGTATATCTTTGTTGTTCTTCTCGGCGATAGTTGGAAGTACAAGAAATAAACCATAAGAAAATATTGCCAATAGATCATAAAAATGTTAGCAATGTATTTAAATTTTAACAGAGAAATAAAAAACAGTCCTAATACAACAAAATATTACTCACACACACACAACAAAAATTCCTCTTTGATAAGCTTTCCAGCCAAATATTTTAATGACTAATCACTAACACAATCATTTAACACTTCATCACGGACCACTGAAATATCAAAATTTTTAGTTTTTTTAATCGAATTGAACTAAATATCTATACAGTAAATTTTTTATATTTGTTTTAAAGAAATGCAAGAGATGTCACAAACACAGAGAATTTCTTCACCCGTTATGTGAAACAAAATAAAATTTTGGAGATCCCACCAAACATATAATACGTTAATCTGTGTATTCATTAATATAAGTACATTATCACTTCACTTTATTATGATCCACTCAATTTTTTTCGATTTATGTGAATATAATATGACGTTAAATCACTTTTATATTCACTAAGAAATTTTTCCGCACAGATCGAGCACAAAGTTGGCATATAATTTCAATTAGGCATCAAAATATTTTAATCCTTTATTACCTTTTTTGTGATATAAACGTTATGAAATGAAATAAAAATATTCGTGTATCTACAGTGTTTAAGTATCGTGTAAATATAGCGTCTATTATTGTTCCATGTTTTGTTGTCGATTTTGTAGGGTCATTCGATACGATCAAATGAAATTTTTCTTTGAGAAAATTTAAAAGGACGCTGATTATCAAAATATACATTGAAATCTCCTCCAAGAATTATAAGAATTTTATCTGATTCAAGATGGAGAATTTTAGCTACTTTATAAGATTAGAAAAGTATTGATTTGCGAATGAACGGAGTAATTTTGTCAATTACCTGATTCGGGGATACATATAAGGCCACCACTACCATCGGTTGTTCGTGCTCTGTCCTACATGGACAATGGCTTTCCTACTTCATCTACAAGTACAACAAATGACAATTGATTATTGACATTTACTTCCACCGAAGATGTTATCATGTGAGCCTCAGCGACATGCACACAAATTAATATTCGAGATCGACGTCGAGTAGGGCATACACAAATGAAAATCTTAAATGAAATTCGATCACTCCATGAGCACAAATATGATTAAAGAGGAGAGCGAAAATTCAAATGTTGTAATTGTGGTTGTGTTGTTGTTAATACGTTGTAGACATCTGTCTGAATTAATTCAAAAGGGCATTTTTCGTACTCATGCTCAAATGAATGAATTTGACATTCACATTCACTGAAATGAACCCCAATGGGAGTGAGAGAGTGTTCCATGTTCTCATTCAAACGAAGCGGTGCTGAATTAAATTTAATTTTCTTCCGAATGATATTTTTTACTGCGTTGTTTGTTGGCACATTTGCATCCTCGACTACATTTCACAAAAACAATTGCACACAAATTCCTCTCACAAAACACATTTCCTCTCACTGACTACATTTCACAAACACTCTCTCTTCATCTACGTAAACAAACTAATGACTAAAGAATGCGACTGAATGAAATGCATTTTTTATGGTTTCTTTGGTTTCTCTCTTGTTCCATTCGTTTTGAGTGGCGATCGTTTACTATGGTATCACTCGCTCAAATAAATAAGATTTCATTCATTTATGTTGGGTTCCGAAAAGTTCGTACGAAATTCAATGGTACTCAGTTATGTTAAGCAACTGAATTCGTTCGTGCAGATGTCTAATACGTTGTGCCTTAAACCAAGAACTACCCGCGCACCTCCCTTCTCCAAAACCCAAAGAAAGAGAGAGCTCTTTTTATATGTTCTCACTCGCAACAACAACAATGACGACACACACAGGAAGTGAGAGAGAGAGAGAAAAGCGGCTCGTCATTTGGCCACTTGTTCGTACGTTCTTTCGGAAAATAAGCAAACATCGGCCCATTTTGATTTTCGTCAAATTTCATTTTCATAAATTTTGGATTCACTCCCCTTCGCTAAAGAAGTTTCACTTCAAAAAACGTTTTTCTAATAAAAACATGAAATTGATTGTATGGGAATTAGATCGTCTTCATAGAAAATAATTGTATGTGTATTTTGTGTTTTACCTATTTTAGTATTATGAATGTTAATGTATTGAAAACTTTATTGTTTCCATTATTCATTATAACCAAATTAACATGAGATGCCATGGCAACAACCAGCGATTTAAAGGTGGACATTCTCGAGCTATTGGCAATTTAGGTTGCTTAGCTGTCTCAAACTATCTCCAGTTCTTGAAAACTTTTGCAAAAAGTATACGCCAGAGATTCTCAATTTGATTCATGTTCAGACTTAATGCTGGTCAGTTCAATACAGGTTTATTTCTGTCTGTAAAGATGCTCTGTGTATGGATGCATTGTCCTGTTGAAAAGTCCAATCATCGGCAAACAAATTGTCACTAAACTCTATTAACTAACTGTCCAGAAGTTCGATATACATTTCTGCATTCATTCTGGGTGAGATAAAGAATATAAGATTCGTGTCTCTGTAGCAGATCATAGCCCATACCATCACAGTTCCACTTCCCAAACCTCGATTGAAACAGAATCGCGGAACCTGGCGCATATCACTTCAAAATTTTTTGCAGCTGTCAGGGGTTTAAGGTAAACTTTTTTTCATCATTAACGATGACATTATGTCACTCTTAGCCCCAAAAAGGTATTTGTTTGCAAACTGCTTGTACCCATTATATGATGTTGTAAAAGTTTAGGCACCATGGAGTTATGCTGAAAGATCTGGTTTTCATATAAAATTTAGAGTATCCGACCCCTTGTTATTTGAAGCCCCATATGAGACTTAATTTTTCCGCTACTCGTGGACTTAGCCACAGCAAGACATTTTATGTGGCGTTTGCATCGCAAATCGATGTTGATCTTTCAACCGCTTCATGGAGCTGTAATAAGTATAATTATTTGGATTTTGAATATAATTTGAAATGCAGTTCCTATGCCGATTAAGTGTTTTTACAATATGTGCGATTTTCGAACCGCTTTCATACATTCTTTTTATAATTCCTTGTTCATGATCAGACAAAACTAGTTCCATGAAACGTAATCTATTTAAAACTTATGCAAAATTTTCCCCAATTAAATACTCACATTCAATAAAAGAAATGAACTCTAGCGACTTTAATTTTTGAAACGCAGATATCAACAAAATCGATCACACATATAATTATTTAATATGAAGACGATTTTTAATTTAAGTTTCTTTTTACACATAAAAAAATTTGATAAAAGTTTTTGTTTTTATTTCGTAACATTGCAATACAAATAAAATTGCATGCCCAAAATTTTGATAAAAGTTTTACTTTTTTAATTTTGAAAATATATAATGCACATATAATTATTTGTATTCATATCCATATCTAAAATATAATTCATAAATATAATGTTGGCATACATACCATACATATTTAAATACGAGTATAAATATTTTATATGTTAATGAACAGTTTATACTAAATTTATATGAATGATTGTGACATTGTCATTTCTCTCCTACTTTTCAGAAATTTGATAAACAGTAATTTTTTTTCTTTCATTTTTTTTATCTTCTCAGTCTCTATAAAAAAATAATTCTTACACATATAATTCTGTTATTGTGTTTCTATATGTTATACAAGGTGTGTATTAAAAGTTTCCGAACTTTTCTGGCAGGGCATTTTCTGGTGCCGCCATCTTTGTGTGAGT
>JBANCV010001433.1:0-15370 GCA_037040105.1 Amiota albilabris
ACATACATACATACATACATACATACATACATACATACATACATACATACATACATACATACATACATACATACATATGTTTATTACTTTGTACAATATTTGAAAGCGACCACAGACGACGTTTTTGACTAAAGCATCAATCGAATCGGGTCGCATCGGATCGGTTTGGATAGGTTTGGATAGGATCGGTACGGAGGCATCAGTGGCGACGGCGGTGAATAAAAACAAATGATAGCATGGATGATATGGAAAAGTGTTTTGTTGTTTATTTACCATATAAATAGTCAATTCGTTCGACATCATAAAATCGATAACAAATTAACCCCTTTGGCGGTAAGCGGGACTCATGCACACACAAACACCCATATACTCGTATATTTACACTTAGTTACATTTAAAATCGAGTTCCAGTCGCAGTTGCAGACCCAATCACATTAAAGTGAAGCCAGTTGAACGCATAGCAAAACGATTCGATACAAGCAATCTTCTGTGTTGTCGTCATCGTTGTGGCAAGTTCAACTTGCAGTCATGACAAATAAATTTATGTGACATTTTGGTGATTAGACAGTTAACCACAAATGAACAACTGAACGATCGAACGAATGAATAGTACAATAAGTAAAATGAAAATGGTCAAGTGGGTAGGTATTTAAATGAAAATGCATAATGAAGAAAAGAAAGATACAGATACAGAGAAGCAGAAAAAAAAAATAAATAAATAAAAACTAATAAATTCTGTGGTCAACAACAGTACAAGTGCATTGATGCAACAGTCTGCTAACTGGGTAACTACCTTAACTGCCTACTACTGACTACTATTCCCAACTGGCATGATGACACTTAGTTTTTGAAATATTGACAATTGATAAGAGCCACTACAACACATTGAAGATTTCCTTTCTCATTTCTCCTTTGCTTTTGCTTTTGCCTTTGCCTTTTTCTTTTGCTTTTCCATTCAATTCCATTCATTTTCCTTCAATTCATTTCGTAGTTAGTAAGTATGTAAGTATATAAACTAGTGTCTTCATTCGCACAATCATTTCAACATTAATTACATACTTTATGCCATTTTTATTATATGCATGTTGGGAAAATTGTCATCGTATCTCATTTGATATCAATTTCAAATTGAATATGCAACAATGACGCACACCGATTAGTATACAATTGTAGTAGAATATTCCAGATGCAAGTCTCTTTTTAATTTCAATATTATGTAATTTCTTGGTTATCATTCTCAAGGCATTGAATTTTAGTAACAATCCTCCACCTAAAACAACTAAAATTTCAACTCAAAAAACAGAATAAATCCAATCATATTCACATTCGCATTCGACAAAATACATACAAGTATTTCGATTTTATAAATATGTGTGTAGAACAGTGATTCTCAAAGCTTTGTATTTCGAATAATTTTAAAACTAAAATCAAGTTAAAACATACATATAAGAATTCCTAGGCAATGCAAATCTCTGAGTCCTCCCTCACAATTTCGTTGGAAAGAAGTTTGTAATGCATTGCTTACATTGGATACCATAAATCTTTTAATACTTTTCCAATTTGAAACACGGATGTCAACTTGGCGTGTCTTTTCAACTATTTTACGATGCATGAGTTCAATATCACTGTTCATATTTCTTTACTTAGTTACTAATACCACTTACGACTTATTCCATGATTTCGATAAAGTTTCAATGTACGTACTACATGTAACTATTTCATTCTCACTATATTCATACTTATTATTATTTTTATTACATTTTTTTATGTACAATATTTTCTTCTTTTGCATAGGTTTATTTTAATGCAATTTTCCATTGGGTCCCATGGGGAATTCTTTACTACCATATACTACAATACACACAAGTATACCTACGTTTATTCAGATGTATGCATATGTAAGAGTGTGTGTGTGTGTGTGTGTGCATTCTTGTATCTATGTATAGTTTGATGTGGTGTAGTCGTATGTATCTACACCCACAAAGCAATTGCTTTACATCTCTGTTCGTACATCGCATCGCATTGCATTGAATTGAATGGTGGGAGTTGCGTTAAGTGCATTTCGAGATGACCGTTTTAAAATTTTATGACATCCTTTGCCATGTTGACACACACACACACACACACACACACACACACATGTATGTACATACCATATACACAGAGAGAAATACACCCAATAAAATGATTATCAGAATACGATTAACTCTTCAATTCTATTTTGGATTTTTGAAACTCCTCGCTACATAATCACACTTTGGTTGAATTATAAATTCTATAATATTGCACCTATATAGTACAAATCAGCTGATATTTTTTATAACATTTTTCAGCGACCCAGTTTTTTAATCACTTTAGTTATCTGACTCTTTTATATTGAAGTAAACTGAAAATATGTTTTTGTTTTGATTATAGAACGAAAGATTTTTATATCCAAATGTTATGTGCCATAAACTCATGATTGTATGTATATTTATCTAAGTGTACTCTCAAGGCGAACAAAAAGAACAAAGAGACAAGAAAGAAAAAAAAAAAAAGAGGGTAAAAAAAAAAAAGTCACAAACTGAAACTGAAATGAAATCTTTGACTCCAACTCCAATGGAGTTTGTCGCATCGCAAACGGAGCAAACGGGAAATGACTATTACGTTCATCCGGCATCATCATTGCTATAGTTGCTGATGCTGATTCTGATGCTTTAGTTGTCTGCTATACCATGGCATCAAACTACTGTCCATGCAACTTACAACTAGCGAGCAGCATCAGTGAGTCATTGTCATCGACAGAGAGAAGGGAGACAGGACAGGATTTAAGGTAAAAGAAATTTAAATGTATCTGGCACTTAAATTTCAATGCGTTCCAGCATATATGTACCAAGTTGTAGCGACTTTAAATTGTATTAACGCCTTGCAAATACAATGTATACATACATACATACATACATACACGTACAAAATAAATATTAATCCCCACACGATACCACTAAGCTATCGATTGATCGACCAACCGACCAAATGACCAATTTATGACCATTAAAAAGTTTTGTTAGTTACTCTATTGATCAAAGAATCATTTAATGAACCAAGCTTCCTGGCTTTTTTTTTTATAGCATTTTATATGTTAGTCGTTATAGAGTTTTATTGCTATTTGTCAATTGGCTAAATCTGAGATTGCTAATTAGTTTACAAAAAACACCATTCACTTCAGTTCCACTGATGGCTGCATGCCTTTTTTGTTGTTGTCTAAAATTGAAATTCTAACAAATTAGTCTGTTATAAAATAGAGTTCTCATTCTCATCCTAAGGTTTAGTAAAGTTAATTATCTGCAGATGAAAGATTAGATTAATTTAAGTGACATATGATACTTTAATAGAATGATACAATCCAATGATCCTTAAACTTAATTGCTTCTTATCATTACAGGAGTTCTGTGAAACAATTTCCATTCCAGACTTTTCACTAGTTTCCCCAATATTCATTAGTTTTATCAAGGCTCATTATATGAAATAAAAAATTGAATAACCACACCAAATTCCAGGCTGACTGCACACAAAGTTCTTATTTTTCATCAATTCTTTACAATATATGTTGTATATCTCAGAGCTCCCAACACTGAGGGGTTTCACTACCTCAATCTTTGCTGATGACACAACGTTCCTCTGCTCAGAGACCATAGCTTCAGACATTTCTGACAAGCTCCAGGTAGCTTTTGACTCTGTCATTTCTAATTTCTCGCAGTAGAAAATGCTAGTAAACAGTGAGAAACATGAGACCAGAAAGCTTAAATTCACTGGAATATATGTATACCTCCCTGACAATCTTATAAAGGCAAACCTTGTTGACGTCAAATAGGAAAATAGCTCTAGATATTTAGAGTTCATTTTATTCAAAAAGCGAACATCTCAAAGAACAAATTAATTTCACCAATAAAAGAGCCAGCACTTTGATCCCCACCTATACCCTTTCACAGAAGTGCACACCTTAAATGTTACGTTTACAAACTTTAAGTCACCCAAAATTTAGTGAAACGTAATAAATTTAAAAAAAATAATGTTCTTCAAATATGATTCTTAAAAGAAAATGAATATCGTAGATCATGTTCTTCATATTCTGTCCATGAAATGAAATTAAGTTTCCATTAAATGTTCAGATTGGTTGGGGTCTACCAAAAATAATAATGCTGTTCAATGGGCTTTCCATGTTAGTTTGTTCTTTGTTATTAGTTGGTCCTTTAAGAACTTAAACGGGTTTCTGTGATGATTATAAAAATGTGAGCATGTTGATCTAAAAACCCTCATCGCAATGCTGTCATTTAATTATTTCAAATAATCTCGAGTATATGGAGTTTCCATGAATGGGAGTTCTTACTTATGTCGACAAATAGCTTAAGAGAAATTTTATTTTCTGTCTTTAAATTATTTTAATCTATCAAAATAAGTATATTATTAAAATTGATTCTTCCTATACTCAATTGCTTGGTTGAATCTTAGCACTCCTCGGAAGGTTTCCTACACTCTTTTTAACGACTTGTGACTTGTTTTTGTTTTCTTTTTCTTTTCAATACATCTAGAATTAGCTTATCCATCGGGTTATTTTATCTTCTGTTATTGAATGATAAAATATAAGATGATCCACTTGTAATTTTACACTGATCTTCTTGAATTGAATTGCACATTGACTGGTTAGATATACATGGCCTATACGAATTTGTAGCAGAAATAAAGTTCTAAGATCGGCATAGGGTTGAGATGTGGTCCACAGAACAATTATTATTAAAGAATGGGTCCGCAGACAATATAACTTTTGGAATATAAAACATAAAATTTATGTTCTCGTCTAAAGTTTGTTATTTGACAAGTTATTGCATTAGTGATCCGGATGCACTGTCTATGAGACTAGAAAGTCCGCCGTAGTATATATCAATGACGGATGGAAGAATGGAAATGTAGCATCCTCATGCGGATTCTTCTATCTTAATTACTAAGTACTTTTTTGATAAAATGTACAATATTTCAGACTTGTCAAGTCTCAAAATTTTCATGTTCTGATTAAAAAAAATAAAGCGACTGTCACATTCATTTATGCAAACTCTCAGTAAATATGTTGCATATATCATAAGTTGTTGATAATCTTACTCATTCTCATTCTCTCTGTATAAGCTATACCTATAAATCTTCTTAGTCTGGAAATTCTTATATAGTATACTAGTTTATATTTGAGAATGGGATTGACCACACATTTGTTTTGACATTTTTGCCGCTTTGAATTTAATTCATAATATTTATGGGATTTTCGAAAGAAAGTTGCATATTAATTTTGGTTTCAACATGAAGTCATTTTTTTAAGGAGAATAAAAATAAAAATTCATTGGAATCCGTAAAAATTAAAACTGTTGAAGAATACAAAAATAAAAATGTATACAATCCATGGATCTTTAATATGGATAAAATATTTTAATGTATGTGTTAAAGATTTCTTTGAATTTTGTTTATTGGTCACTGATGTTCTATGTATGGTGTATGTTGTATAATAATGAGCTAGTTAGGTTTTAATATTAGTTATAAGCTGCTTGAGTCTTCTGTCGTTAGTATTCCCAAGAAGAATTGATGGCTAGCAAATTTACTATTAATATCTAAGCGGTTCAGGTAGTCTTTATGCTTTTTACCTGAATGACTTGAAACTGTGTGTTGGCATTTCTACAAAGATGCATTGAATGCTAAACTTTGCAAGATCTCAATGATTTGGCAGGTGTCCTTTAAATTTATATAAGAACATGTATGAATGTATACCTTAGCCCCTTCTTGAATATAAAATTTATGACAAAGAATTTTATTTTCAAGACTAAGCTAAATTTAGCAATAAATACAAAATTGATTTCATTTTGGCTTTACTTATGGAATGTTCTAACAACTATCAAGCCTACAGCAGTTGACTTACGACGTACTATACATGCGTATGTATATAGACACTAAGTCAGGATAACATTAATTTTATAAAAGAATCACCCAAGATGGAGTCGGACTCTCATACGGAGGATTCCGTACCTTCGTACAAGATTGTTTGGCTAGATATATATAAATCAATAAAATAAAATTTTAGAAAACAGTCCACCATTGGATTCAAACTCGCACATTCGCACTTTTTTAAAGTTTTATTATTTGTTGTTATTATGACAATAGAAATACACATTCAGTTAAAATTTCAACTGTCTATCTATTACGATTCATGAGATACAGCTGGCGTCGGACGAACGAAAGGACAGCGGAAGCTTAGTAAGCTCCGTTTGGGTACGGAAGCCTTAAAATGGATTAATTTTAAGTTTGTTATTGATTTAGAAAGATATGCAGGTTTCATTATTAAGACCATATGATCAATTACAATAATATTTTATACAGTGTTTTATAGATGATCGAATTGAAAGTCTCGTTATCAAGATATCTTTTTATATCATATACTACCGTTATTCACATCAATTTCCCATACTATCGTCATTAATTCTTGAATAGTGTCTCGTAAAGTCTTCAAGAATTATAGACTAATCAGTTAATATTAACAAAAATAATTTACAATATGTCTTAACTTTTATTATAAATGGATTTGTTATGATGTTAAACACTATGAGAATCAAAGAAAATATACTAAAAATAACAAATAAAGAAGATAAAAATGAATGAATCAACAATTGCCTTAATTTAAAATGTTTGTTCGCACATACATATTTTGTTTTTATTTTATTTATTTCTATTTTATTTCTTTTTTTTTTTTTATTATTATTATTTTTGTTGTCGATTTTTTGTTGCCACATAATTTGTTTCAAACTGTTGATTTTCAAGCGGAAGAATGAAGAATGAATAACAACAATAATAAAATGGAAAAGGGAAGTAATTCAGAAGAATGAAAACGAAAAAAATTATCTTTAAATCGAAAATGAAGCCGAAAAACCAACGAAAGCAAAATACAATAATAATATTTGTTCAACAAAATTCACAAATTTACGCAATAAAGGTGCAAAAAACAATAACAACTACATAAGACGACCGACCTACCAACCAACTAACCAACCAACCAACCAACCAACCGACCTACCGACCGACGACCATACGTTGTTTGAACAGTCTGTCCATTCATGGGGTCTGGGTCCATTAAAAAAAACCCAAATCATCCTGCTGCTGTTACTGCCACCTCAAAACTTATGACTTTAAGATGCTGGCTGCTGCTGCCTTGACTGTTGCCTGACGTCTGCTGTTCCTAAGGTGCCTTTCACCTCAGCTTAATCACAATACATAGGTACAAGGCTCTGCTTTATACTTTATCATTTTGCTTGATTTTTGTTTGTTGGTTTCATCCAAATGCCACATTTTGCATTTAATTTAGGCTCTCGAGTGTGTGTATAAGTATGACAGTCTCTGTGGTTGTCGTGTGGCAGGTGCTACCATTAGGCATCATTAACGTTTTATCGCTGACACTTTGTTGAGTCAAAGTTTTGACATTTTTCTTGCCATCGCCACCATAGTCACCATCGTCGAAACCCAAAACAAACACAACACCGCACAAATTCAAGATCCCGTTCAGAGCAAAGTCACAATCTTTTCTTACAGAGAGAGAGAGAGTGAGACTTGGTGAACGGCAGCTTGCTGCCACTTGCCACTTGTGTGTTATATACGAGATGTGTCCCAGAAATATCTGACTTGAATGAGTTCATAACTTTTCGGTTCTTAATCCAGTTCAATTGATATTACTTCGCATTCTCAGTTTGACTTTTCGAACATGAACAATTTCCAAATGAATTTTGGGCACATGCGAGCCATTCCTGAATTCTTGGTTAGTATCATCAAATTCTAAGATAATTTATTAGTTCGGTTATGACCAGAACATGAACGTGCAGCTGTGACTTCTTCTTGCTTGGAGAAATGTAAACATGTCTTTGTTACTTTTGGGTGACACCTCGTATATGCGGTTATGTTGGCCACAAAGTGTTTGTTGCCAACCAGAAGAGGAAAAAAAACCCCCATCGACGATTTGAACACGAAAAATTCAAATTCAAATGGGGTTTTTTTATTCTTCTTATTGTATTTTGATTTTGTTTCAAATTTCATTTGGATTTCATGACATCATCATGACTGAAAAGCGCTCAATTTGAGTGTGAACAATGCCGATAACAAATTTGTTCGCATATTCCATCAATGAATAAATTTTGCATAACAATTTTTTGTTGAGTTTGTTCAGTCTAATTTTCCAATATTTGATTATTGTTGAAAATTATTCGATTTCTTTAAAGATAATACAGAATTTGTTTAATAAAAAGAAGAAGATGAAAATATTGGAGAATGTAATTTATCATAGAGTTGAGTTATCTATCTATATATCTATCGATCTAACTCCGACACCGTTTGACCGATCGCCATGAAATTTGGCAACGTATTGTATATGTTCATGGAGAAGGTTTTTATGTAATCCATTTTTGCTGTAGCTTACCACTAGATGGCACAGCAGAGGTCACCTTTAGTACAGTGTCGTAAGGAAAGTCCTTAAAGGGTATCATTATATAGTAGATGAATGCTACCATCTATGCCTACAGATGTTAAATGATGTGTTTATTACTATAAACTATTTATAGAAAACATTCTTGAGTATTTTCCCATGCTAGTTCATTTCCTTTTGGTATTTTAATAATATATATAATATTATTGTAAGTGGGAGGAAATTAAATCACATACTAAAATATTTGATTTCTTTTGATTTATGATTTTTGTTCTCATATTTTTCAATTTTTATTCAACACGTTGTACTATGTATCTGCCGCATCCTCATTCATATCATTTCCTTTCCTTTCCATTCCTTTCTTTTTTGGTTACATTTTTTCTTTATTACTTTGAACTGATAAAATTTCCTTTTCTATTTGACGCAATGAAAACTAAAACTCCAAGACCAAGACCAAGACCTGACTGATAGTCAACAGTCGTTCAGTGTCATAGACATGGTCATCATCGCATCATCATTATGATGCTCATCATTATCATTATGATCATTGTCACCGGCACTAGCATCGGCAGCGTCTTGGTAAATAAAGAATGTGTTTTCAATTGTGTTCTGTGTGTTGGAACTGTAAAAATTGGCCCTTGATGTGTGTCATACTCAACGTCAACGCGTTGTCATCTTCGTTTGCCATCCGCTGCCATCAACTTGGTGTTTGTACCTTAACCTTCATTGCCTTTCGTTTGGTCATTCTTAGTCACACGCCACATCAACCGCAAGTTCAGCTTCCCTTCTCTCGGTGCTGATGATGGTTCTGATGCCGTCACTTTTTCGTGTGTCACGTGCATTTTCTTTGCTTACATTTTTTTTTGTTTTTTTTTTTTTGTTCACCTCACTTTTCTTATGCTTTCAATATTATTATTTTTTTTTTTTTTGTGTTGTTCTTGTTGTTGTTTTTTGTCATGTCTCGAAAAAATTGATTTCCTCATAATTGATTTTCGTTGCACGCTTTTTAACACAATCTTGTTAGTTGAATTGATGTGCAACGTTCGCTCGCCAGCTCGCTTGCTCACTCGCTTATTCAGCATACAGAATGAAGCAAGTATTCACTCAACCCAACCCAACTCAACTGAACTCAACTCAGCTCATTTCACTTAGATACGAGGGGTCTTCTTAAAGTATGCGACCTTCATTCAATGTTCACGTACTAACAGTCTGCCACAATTACCGACCAGACATGTCAGATTTTGTTACCAAGTTTTAACGAATTTCCTTAAAGTTTTGCTTTAGACTCAAAAAAAAGGTTCTGTGGAGACTATTAAAATGATACAGAAGGACATTAGGAGTACAAAAGTATGCACAATATGCAAATGAGAACACGTGACGTAACATTCAGTACAATAAAAAAAAAACCCGATCATGTGCAACTTGTGCTTGAAGAAGATTATTGTTTAACTAAACAAGCAAACTAGAAAGTAATACTAGAAAACCGTAAATTTCTATTTCGAGAACTTCAACCAAGAATTTTGAAAGTCGCATTCGCTCAGATCACAAAATTGCTTTCTTTTGCCTCAAGGGCTTCCGGATCATTGACATAAAGATAATTGAATAGAATGCAATTAGTGCAAACCATTCCACAAATTGAGTTCCAGAACTGCTATACATATATAGCAATCGACACATGATTGGAAATTATCTTGAAAGATGCCATTATGCCAGATCAAAAAGAATAATGCCTGCACAGATACTTTTGAGACACACCCTGTATACATACATACATTGTTGGTTGTTATTCTTCAATACTTCCGGACTCATTCCAAAATCTATAATACTATACGATGGCATGCAATGGTGGTGGCCTAGTATGGTTCATTTCCAATGCGTGATCGATCATTGAAATTGTGATAAATGAAAATCAACAAAACGCAACAGAAAAATGATGGACAGAAATATGCATTGAATTGAAGATGGTGACGACGACGATGATGATGATGATGATGTTAGACAACACAAAAGTATTTTGTAATATTAAAAAAATAATATATTAAAATATTCCATTTGTTCGAGTCCACTACAACTAAACTACATAGACTTTTGTGTATTTTATGTGAATTCGTGGTGGTTAAGTGTTGTTCCAATATTTTGTCTAAATGTCTTTTTGGTGATCTCCAAGCAGCTGTCAATATACAATAATATCTTGAATTTTTTTTGGATACATATTTATTTAATTTTAATTTTGAATAAATTTTAGGCAAGAACAACTTATAATTATAACTGATCGATCGTTTGTTTTCATGCGCAAGCATTATGAATTCGTAATTTATTGTTTAAATTATAATATAGAATTTCAAAACGGTTCTAAATGATGTCTGTGTCTGTGGCCTAGGAAGAAACCATATGCTTATTTTTGTTATTGTGATAAAAAAAACAAAGGTTTTTAGGTGAAAGAAACTAACACCTTTTAAAGAGAATGAATGGAATTGAATAAAATCATATGCAGCATTATAAAACAGATATATCTCAATTAAAATTATCTAAGCGCTACTTTTTTTTTGTTTGGACAAATACTTAAGAACCAAGCAAATATTTTAGACCATAGTCACTGGTTTCACTATATCACTATATGTATATATACGAGTATATATGTATAAAATCACCGCAAGTATTATTCAGGGGCTCTTCGTTCAGCCAATTTCTTACCATGAAGAGAGTTTTTGGATATTCTCGAATTTAATACATTTTTCATAGCCCGTAATGATTCGCATCAAAAATGATTCCATTTCCTTTCGTTATAGCAGTATTTCACTGATGGTTATTCGGTAAATTACAATAAATTTCTTTGCGTTATTCATGTGGCACCCAAACATCGAACTTCTTTGAGTAGACTGCTAGTTTAAAATCATCAAATGGTTGATGTTTAGTTCCTCCGCTATCTCTTGACAGCTACCGTGCCGGTCTTGCTCGATTCGTCTGCAAAATTTCATTGACTTTTCCAGTGACAGACCAAACAGTGCGAGCTGGATCTTTTACATCAAAATTTCCCGAATGGAATCGAGCAAATCACAACTAGGTCCTGCGTTGGTTCACTGCACACATTTTTCGGCATGTTTTTGCAGCGTTTTTGCCTTTCATATAGTAAAAAAGCATCACATAGCGTATTTCATCAGATAATTCACTCATATTCAGCAACGAATTACACAGCTGTCTTCATACAAATGTTACCTTTGTGTTTCGTTTGACACAATCAGATTAGTGATGCCATATATATGAACATCAACACCATCTAGTGACAAAAAAAAAAAAAAAAAAAAAAAACGGTGGAAACCTTTTTTATGACCCAATATTTCATATTACTTTATTATTAATACATACTCTTCTCCTCACTTCTAGGATAATGCCATCATGAATGAAAATTTGTTTGTGTTCACCAGCATAATAGATTATAAGTATATCCAAGCAATTCCTGAAGGAGTCACATATGAAAATTCAATCCATTTAGTATAACAGCCATAAGCATTAAACATATTTTCTATGATATGAAGCATTGCTAAGAAGTCAGTTTATTAGACAATTAGAGTTTTTTGTTAACATTGGTATTATGTATGTACATTTGTGATTTTAAAATAATAAACAAATTTTCCATGTACACGTGAGTATCTTCCAGTGGAAGATAAAGAAGCTTAAACTGAAGTTAAATTTCCATTAGCCAAAACTTAGTCCACTGTATCTCTTAAATGTATTTATTATATTTAATTAAATGAAAATAATTTTCAATTGTTTTTTTCATTGATTCTGTTCTAGCATTTTGAAGGAATAACATTCATTTGTAAATATTCAATTGTTATTTAATAATTTATTTCACACAATAGCAACATTTTTGTGTATTCAATTTGTCATTGACATACATACATGTGGTACATAATTATATGCACATACGTAATGATGTGAGAGTTCATTCTTGAACTAAGAATCAATTTTATATTCGATATGAAAAATCAATACCACGGTTTTCTTGTACTCAGGTGCTTTTTGAAGAATATTTACAAATGAAATTTTGAAAAGGCTAATGTATTTCTAACAGAGAAGAAAATGAATTCTGAATTCTCGTGTTTCCGAGATATGTTGCCAACGAACCTTTTTCAAGGTTTTCCTGCTGGCTTATTACGATTCCTTGTTGTTTTGCTTAAATTTCATAAGCTTCCTGGAAGATTTAGAAAGGCGATTTGGTTGCTGCAGAAGTATGCGCAATTGTTGATATGTAGAATTTTTCAATTACATTCATGTATCTGTTCTGAGTTGAGAACAATCTCAAATAACGCTATCAGTGGCAATAAGTACTTGCTTCTTCATTCGCATGGTAGCTGCTTTAGCAAAATATGTCATCAGGTTGCTCGAAACCGTGGAATGTTTTCAGGAATAAGACAATAGCTTAAAAATGAAGATACACACTGCTTGTACCACACTTACAGAACAAAAGATTACAACATACAGGCAACTGTAGCATACTAAGAACCACATTCTCATTTCTTATAATTTAGGTCGCCATAGCAATATTCATGATAAGCTTTGAACAAATGAATCCTAGAATATACAATATTATTGTAAGAATATCAAACTTAGTTGAACACAATAAGAATTAGACAGAACATTAATTTTGGTTGACCGATACTTACATACCATTCACACCTCATTTTTAAATTTACCTTCCATACCAATGCAAAAAGGTATTGTCACTTTGGCATAGAACTGTGTTTCGAACGGACATACTATATAGTTGTCATATCAGATTCAAACATCACACGTTATGACGGTTCTATCACATTAAATTTTGACACTTATATAATAGGCAAACAGAAAAAGAAAGTTAATGAAGTAATCATTAATGCTAATCTATTTAAAACTAAAGAAATATAAAAAAAAAAGTCGGTTTATATGGTAAATATTCTATGCGACATAAAAAGAATATACGAGGGCTACTATTTATATGTCGGGCATAGCAAATAATAACAAACATTTTTAAATAAAAATGGCTATACCAAAACATGGTTTTTGAACGTTTCGACTGCTTGATATTCGGGAACAATAAGTGGAAAATCAGGATTATACGGAGGCTGAGTCATCAATTCGATGTTTTGACTGCTCAAAAATTCACCTGTTTGTCGAGATGTATGAGAGCTCGCATTGTCATGATGGAGAATGATTCGTCTTTCGGCAAACAAATGGTCATTTCCCACTCAGAATTGACCGTCCTACGTTTTGCTGTTTTATTTCCGGATCATATGCATGTATCCATGTTTCGTCACCTGTCACGATTTTCTACTCGTCTTTGAAGCACCACAGTTGAACTTTTAAAGACTTTTTTTGAGCTATTGATAAATTATGGGGTATCCAATGACTGCACATTTTTTTACAACTATATGTTCATGGAAAATTGAATGTATTGAAGTGGAACTAGTGTGTAAGGATGCCTCTATCTCACGATATGTCACATGATAATCTTGTATTTTCAGTTCATGCAGTGCATCGCTGTTTTGTGGCACAACAACCGATTTTGGACGACCTTCAAGGAATTCGTCAGCGACCGAACTACGACCACGATTCAATTGACAATATCAACGATATACTGTGGTTTTCGATGGTGCTTTATCGCCATATAAAAAACTGAGTTCATCGACACATTCTTGTTGAGATAATCCACGTCGAAGGTTGTCCATCAAAATCTTGTGAGCTCGTTTATGCTAAACTTTAATATGGTGTTGCCAGATTTTAGATTTTGACATTAATGTTGCCATATTCCAATATATAAATAGTACCCTACGTATTATCAGTTATTCGATACGATTCAAGTGAAACTGCACCTGAATAAAGTTAGTACCACAAATTTACATATTACATTAATAACTGGACTGCAAGAATCAGATGGTTTATAAATATAAATCAATCCTTGAATAAAAAGTTTTTCTAATAAGAACATGAATTTGGGTAGGTTGTTTGTATGGGGGCTTGTTCCGACAAAATTTGTGCGAGGTAAAAAGAAACCTAAGTCTTTATTCAACTTATGGGCCTAGTATTTTAAAATTTACTTCTTATAAATCTTGTGTGATGTATTACAAAGAATAAGTCAAAGTATTAATGACATTCCTACTATAGCACAAATCAAAATCTTATTCTATTCTTGACTACTATGGCTTGTTTACCAGTAACCGTATTGGCTTCTCATCTTTTCTCGGACATAAGCCTTACCAATAATACCATACAACCTTTGCATTTTTCTGCCGCTTCCACATAGGACTATTGAATTAAGATTAGTACACAGAAACTTTTTTAAATACAATATCTATGGAAATCCCAATGGCGAGTTCATTCACCCCAGGTTCTCCTCACGACGATTTGACTCCATCTGGGAAATCATAGAGAAAATGACACATGCTTTTAATCTCTTCTTCATCTCCTATAGCCACAGAAGTACATTAAAAGTCTTCGTGGGATATAATTGCCCTATAAACCTTTGAGAATTTATTTTTTTTAATTCCATAAATCGACTTGAATGGAATGAATGAACACAATATTATGAAAATATGCCAAAATTGGATTGTAAAGCTTGCTTAAACTTAGGTGAGCGGAAGATAATATTTAATTATTTACTATTTTTCTTATTTGGTTAATTTGTAAATCATATGAAAATGAAAGAAATTATATGGAACAATTTTTATTTTTTTTTTATTTTTATATAAAAGATATGTTTTTTTGTTTTTTTTTGAACAAAGAAAGAAAAATAGAAATATTTCACAAACAAATAAAATTGATTATTTCTTTTACCTTGATTTCTTTGTATTATTTATTATTCGTATTTCTAAGGTTATATTGTAAGAAACTATATCTGGAATCAAATTCTTC
>JBANCV010001435.1:0-15365 GCA_037040105.1 Amiota albilabris
TTGTGTCAGAGTCTTTGAAAAATTCACCGGGCAATCTAAGTGTTGTGCCGTACAACATTTCAGCTGCCGATGCGTTGATGTCATGTTTGTATGCCGTTCTCAGGCCTAACATTGCGGTGGGCAGTATTTTGAGCCAAGGGATACTGTTGTTGTACATTACCGCTGGTTCGAGTGTGGATACCAGCGCTCTACAATGCCGTTTGAAGCTGGGTGATATGGCGTCGTGTGAATACGTTTCGCGCTAGACATTTGGGCTAGAGAATTGAAAAGTTCACTTACGAATTGATTCCCTTGATCCGTAGTGATTGTCTTGGGTGCACCAAATCGAGATATTCACGTAGTGTAAAATTATGTAGCAACTGTGCTGGCAGATATGTGTTTGATTGGTGCAATTTCTGGCCAGCATTAAAATCCGACAATCATCGTTATACAATATTTGTATCCGTAGTTTTCTGGTAGAACAATGATGTCGATATGTACGTGATCAAATCGTTTGTCTACGCTTTCAAATTGTTGTGGCGGAAAGTGATTATGTCGTTGGATCTTTGGATGTGGACATGTTCGAATCCATTCAACAATTTCTTTATTGACTGAAGGCCATACGTATTTTTGCGGAATTAGCTTGGATGTAGAACGTACTCCTGAGTGTGATAGGTTGTGTACAGTTTGGAAAATTCGTCGGCGCAACGGTTCTGGTATGTATGGACGTAATGTGGATGTGGAAGAATCGAAAAAAATCTGTATATGCGGAGTGAGTGTTACCTTTCGAAGTTGCAGTGAAGAATTTTTTTTGGTATTTGTACTAGTTCTGTATCACTTTCTTGGTGGTGTTGAGTCTCTTGCGGTGAAACTGTTATCGGTATTGTGATTTTGTTGAGTCTTGATAGTGCATCTGCAGTTTCGTTATCGGTACCAGACACATGTATACTTGTTGTGAACTCGACGATGAAGCATAACTTTTTGGCGAAACGCATATGTAATTGGCTTGTGATCAGTTTTTACTATGAAGTTGCGACCATCCAGAATGTGTCTGAAGTGCTTGATACTCAGATATATATATAGCTAATAGTGCACGATCGCATTTCTGCTGTGCCGGCTTAAGCTTCATGGAGAAAAAACTAATCGGTTTCCATTGTTCCTATTGGTACTGGTCAAAGTGAGCGGCAACAGAGATGGTTGAAGCGTCTGTAGTTAAACACAGCGATGCCTTGGGCGATAAAAATGTTAGTTGAGTTTTATGATGTTCTCTTTGCAGTCATTAAAAGCTTTTCCCAACTCTGGTGTCTAAGAGATCTTGTTTTGTATTTCTTAATTGAGTGCTTACAAACACCGTTTAGTGCTAATTGTGCTTGAGCGGCGTTAGATATGCATTTTCGAAAGAAGTTAATCATGCACAGAAAACGACGTAGCTCGAGAATCGTTTGCGGCTTTGGGAAATGCACAATTGCTTCGATTCGATCAGTAGGTGGTTTCATTCCATTTGGGGTAATGTGGTATCCGAGGAAACACAATTCTTGGACAGCAAACTCGCATTTCGAGATATTTACGGAGAGATTTGCACTTTATAGCTTCTGTAGTATGATCTCAACGTGTTTCTCATGTTCTTCTTCGTTGTCTGAAAATATGAGAATTTATTGAGTCGCATTTCTAAGTCCAAAAGACATGGCAACAAATTCAAACAATCCCAATGGTGTGGTCACAGCAGTTTTCGCGACGTCTTGTGGATGCATCGGTATATTGTAGTACGCCTTGTCGATGTCAATTTTGCTAAAAATTCGTTTCGAATATATTTTTTTACTTACATCATCCAAATGCGGTACTGCACAACATGAATAGGGCTCGACCATGGGCTGTGAGAAGCACGTACAATGCCTTGCTGCAGTAAAGTGTCGAACTCTTCCCTAATTGCTTTCAATTTATCTCCCGTATAACATCCAGGACGTTCTGCAATTGGCTGACAATTTGTGATAATTCTGTGCATGGTGTCAATTGTTCTTGATGATTGTAGTTGGGTTTTGTGACATCGACATATTTATTTATAATATCGTAATATTTAGTTTGAGTATTTACGGTGGAGATGCTGCTATGTTTCGCTTGTTGTAGACTACCCAAAGTTGACAATTTTGTAGTTAGATCCACCAGCCTCTTTGACTTGAGATCTATCATCAATCCGAATTGCGTCAAGAAATCAGCTCCCAATATGGGTGACTTCACATCAGCGACTACAAAATTCCAGTTGAAGGAGCGGTGTCCAATGTCTACATGAAGTCATTTAAAACCATAAGTGGCGATTCGGCTGTTGTTAGCTTCATATAGTTGGAACTCGTCGGGTATTGTATTTGGTTTGGCTTTTGCTGATGTACGTGGAATAACTGACACAACTGACCCTGAGTCAATCAAAAATTTTAGGTAGCTATTGCGATCGCGTATGTGTAGTCTTTCTTTCGAAATGCAATGATTTTCTGCGCTACCGACAGCTGCATGGACGGACGGCAGCAATTTTAGTTTCCCATATTTGCAGTGAGTGTGTTTGTGTCTGGAAACTCACAGGGCTGTTCGCATTTTCGCGCTGCGGTTCCAAACCTGATGTGATGACGGCAGACTTTAATAGTACTCCGTGATGAACTGCGGTTGCGTCCTCGTGGAGCGTGGTCGGTTTGATCTCGTAGGAGTTTTGTCGAAATTTTCGCTAACTTAATGACAATTTGGTTCATTTCCATTTCTAGCGCCGTGTTTCGTGATTCAATATTGTTTATTTTTGAATGAGCGGCTACCCCCTGACAAGGATTGTTGTGCGAAGCCGCCATTACATATGTTGACGTTGGTGAATTGTCTAAGATTCGGTCTGCGATTTCGGCTAGGTGGCTCAAACTTTCACTTTAACATGCTGAAAGTATGCACCTGACATTATTAGGCATGCGTTGCAGCCATACTGTGCTGAGAGCTTCATTTGACACGTTCGTACCTGCTAGATCGTACTTTTCCCTAAACAACGGGCTTGGCTTTTTATTTCCAAAATCTAGGCCAGTGAGTAATTTAATCAACAATTTTTCTTGTGACTCACCAAAATGTTTGATTAGCACTTTTTTTAATGTGTTGTACTTATCAGTTAACGGGGGATTCTTTGCGACGTCAGATACTGAGTCCAGCGATGTGATTCCCGTATAATACTTGGAGAGATCTGATGTGATGCGGCTGCATCGTAGCAATCCATCGATTTGCGTAAACCTTAATTCCGGATCCTCTGGCAAAAATTTTGGTAGCTTAACTAGATTGATTTCTTCCAGTGTGACACTTGGTGACTCATGCATTACCGGTGACAGATCGGTTTCTAATGACGTAACGGCCTGTTGTTGGGTGGTTTTCTGCTCTTCTTTACGTCGACTATGTGTGGTCGGCATGCTGTATGATGATGATACGCTTTTGGTTCTTCTCGTAAGTGACTTCCGGTGATTCTTTTTAATTTATTATTGTTAAGATGTATCTTTTGTTGTAAGTTGAAGTACTGAATTATTGTTTCTTTTACTTCTCATAAGTATTCTGTCGAGTCTCGCGGTCACCATTTATAGATTATTTTAATAATTGAATTATAGATTACCATGAGATACATTATATGTTTTTTTCTATATATTAGTTTTTTATGAAAAGTGTTACAAAAGGGTTATTTATATATGATGAGCATTGGTGATGTATAATTAGTGAATTAGTGCTGCACTATATTCCGTAAGGTGGTGGTCATGGTTGCCACATATAAATAGTTTTATGTAATTTTTAAAATTTTTTTTTCCTTTTTATTTTAAATCTACAAATGAATGCTAATGAATAAAGTTGCTTACTTAGTTTTTTTTATGTTTTAAATTTTAATATCCAATTTTGTAGTATTAAGTTTTTAGAAATCACAAAACGTTTTTTACGTTTATTCGTTGCTATGCTTTGGTTGTTATTATTGTTGTATTTTTTCTCTCTGAGTACGCACAAGAGAATGGAGCTCTTCGTTCTTTTTTTTGTTTATAATATTCAAAGTGACTAGGCAAGAGAGAGACAGTGTATGACGATATTAATGCTTTGTTGCTTTTTGAATTTCATGTTGTTGTTATTGTTGTAGGAGACCAGCGTCATCTTGGAAATTTCCGTTTAAAATGGTAGTTTGATGAATGCTGCCCATGATTTTTTTTAGGATCGATCGGGTGCCATTGCATTGCTTAGGTGTATTTAAATTGCGAAGCAAAATTATTGGTGCACCGATTTTTAATCGCAAGTTATGTGGTGGCACTCCTGGTAAATACAGTGATTTCAAGAATTCAACAGGAAAGTTGACAGCTGCGTCATGATCGCCAATAGTGTCAAAGAATTTAAATGATATCTCATTACCAGGCAATGACTATTGTATTTTGCAATTAATAGCGTCAATATATTTTTTTTAGCCATTTTAGCTCATTCATGTAGACACGCATGATTATTATAATTACCAATCAAATTTGGAAATATCCTTGCAATCAAAACGTCTTTTGTGGCTACCATGTTGCAAAAATTGCTCCAAATTTGTATTGATTTCGTACGCATATACAGCTCGTGGAATGACCGGCAATATAAGTCTAAAATCACAGGAGAGCAGTAGTAGTGTGAAACCGAAAAGTCTGGTATTATTGTTAAGATCTTTAAGATTGTTCTATTGAAAGCTTCAAGTGAGTGTTTGTGGTCCACCATTCATCCCAGATAACAATTTAGCATTCTTTCAAAACGTTTGCAATTGTGGATTTCTTTTTTATATTGCACAGTGCGTTTGGATTCGTGTGAACGATTGGCAATTTGAGTGTTGAGTGTGCAGTCCTTCCGCCATCACGCAAAGTAGCTGCAATGGTTTTTTTTTTGTTTTTTTTTTTATAAGAAGGAAAGCATCGAAAGCCTTTTCGGTCTACAGCGAAAGTGGGACATAAACCACGCTAAAAACTCCCGTCCCATGTCCTATCGTCCTGCCGGAACTGTCGTTATATATTGCGTCGGAAGGAAGATGAGAACATTGCTGCTCATTGGCAGTCGGTCCTAGCCGGTCCTAGTTAGATCACCTATCGTGTTGTTGTCGTATATAAGTCGAGGCTAGGCGTCAGCATTCCACAATCGCCCGTCTGGTGCAAATGCTAAACGAACAGCTTGTTACCGTTCAGCTGCTCTTCTGCGTTCACTCATTCTGAAAGAGCACATAATTCTGGGCGTGGCTATCTTTACAGCCTCCCATTTTGCAGGTGACTCACACATTCGTGGCACAAAGTTATCAACTGCGACTGTAACTGGCTCACCAAAACATTCCTCCATCCGCAGTCTCTCATCACCAAACCGGGGACAATGAAAGAGGACATGCTGAGCATCTTCGGCGACAGGACAGAAGGGGACCTCGTGTTTGAAACGGTGCTGGTAGAACTTGAAGCAACCCTATGCGTTGATCATCTGTGTCATATAGACATCTACTTCTCCATGTTTCCGTGTTTTCCATATATCCAGTTTCGGGATCAGGGAAAACGTCCATTCCCCTTTTTCAGACGTTTCCCACCTTCTTTGCCATTCTTGTATGCTGCACCGCCTCACATCGTCATTAGATGCACCTGTGTTATAGCTGCGTTTGAGTTCTCGTGCCGGTATGTCGGTTGGTGGCATAGATGCAATCACTTCAATCGCAGAGTCGTACACTGTGCGAAAGCCGCTTGCTACTCTCAACGCTAAGACGATACATTGATCGAATACCCGCCGTATATGTGCTCTTCGACGTCGCATCAGCCCATACTGGATCAGCGTATAAAATGATGGAGCTCACAATTCTGGCTAGCAGTTTGCTCTTGCTTGCTCGTGGTCTACCTATATTGGCCATCATGCGCAATAAAGCACCATTTACTTTAGTGGCTTTGTCACTTATGGTGAGTAAGTGCTCCTTGAGAGACAGTCGGCTGTCAATAAGCACTCTGAGATACTTTATGAATGGCTGGGAGGTTATAAGGCAATCACCGACACTAAACGTGAATGTCTCGCGCACTTTTTGGCCGGACAGGAGAACCCCTTCAGTTTTCTGAACTACCAATTCAAGATGTCCGCCCCTAAGCCAGCTCATAACACCGGCCGAAGCTGCGCTACACAGGACCTGTATCTGTTTAATTGTTTTACCCAGCATAGCCAATCAAGGTTGAGCCAGTGGGGAGACTCATCCTGAAAATGCCATCATACATTATATTCTATAGAGTGGGGCCTAGTACTGAGTCTTGTGGTACTCCCTTGTGACCTTGTACTCTTTCTGTCCATCATCTGTATCATTTTTACTACCCGCAACAGGTACCCTGGTGTGTCAAACATGCGAAGTACTGGCACGATCCGCGGCCAGCTTGCCATGCTAAAGGCATTTCTTACATCCAAGGTTACTACAGTGCAGTACCACTTGTGGCCTCCCTTCCATCGAGTTGCACTCGTTGCCCTACGCGCAATATCCAATACTGCTTGGATTGCATCCACCGTAGAGTTACCATGTCGGAATGCAAACTGGGCATTGGATAAAGCTTCCGGTCTAGCTAAGGTTTCCTGTAGGCGGCCGACTATAATCGAGCATGCAAAGTGGCCGATACGCAGATGGGTGATCTGGTTGCTTTTTCGGTTTAAGCAACAGAACTAACCTCTGTCTTTCCCATATGGTCGTGAAAACTCCTTTGGAGAGGCATGCGGAGTACAGTTTTGCAAATATTGCAACATCTGCTCTCACGGCGGCCTTTAGTACCACATTGTGGATACCATCAGGCCCTGGGGCTTTCTTGTCTCCCAACCTTCTGAGTGCTTGAAGTACCTCATCGGGGATGACCACTGGGACTTCAGCAGAGTCTCTAAACGAGTCATAAAGCTCGACTGAATCACAGACAGGGAAAAGCGTAGCAACCAAGTTTTCCATCAGTGCTGGATCTGATGGCTGTGGGGGTTGAAGTCCCTTCACCGTGCTTATCACTACTTTATAGACTTTACCCCAAGGATCAATATTGGCACTATCTCGCAGGTTCTTAAAGCTTGAGTCTTTGCTCAACCGCATTGCCTTCTGGAGGAGGTATTTTAGCAACTTAAAGTCGCATGTCGGTGTCTCTAACCTTTAGTTTTTGATGAGGAAGCCGTCCAATAACTGTCGGTTTCACCGCAATTTCAATTACGAGGGCTCGGTCGTCACTGTTCGTGTAGAAATTACCAATTCGCCATGCTGTGTGACACGCAATCGAACAATACGCAAAGGTAAGATCTATGGATGATCGCCTATCACCGTCCTCGAAAGTAGGCTGCCCATCATTTAAGAGTTCGATGTTCAGTGTGGCAAGGCACTCCATCAGAACTCTGCCCGGTTCGTGTGTCTAGTACCCCACATGGTGAACCAACGCAATGCGATTTTGTGTTCGGAGAAGCGATGCACTTGCACGCGCTGTATTGCATGTGCGTCGGTTGCTGGTTGACGTGCCTGCCTTTGCCTTAACGTATTTTGTTGGAGGTTGCGTCGCCCGTGACTTTCATTTGGATCAACATTTTCATTGTGATCCGACTGCTGCTCTCATAGTCTGATATTCCTTACCATCTCACTATGCCGCATACGTCGACCAAGATTTGATCTTGCTCCTCGTGACATGTTTCTTTACGAACAAAACGTGAATATGGATAACGAACATTTAACGAACATATGAATTATTATTACATTATTTTACAATAATTAATTTGTATACTTTACAGACGTTATCCTTCCCAACAAATGGAAAAGTCAAATAATTTCCAATTTTATATTTTTTTTTATTAATGTCACTGTCATTTTCTTTTTTTATTTTGTTTTTGTTTGTCAAAAATTTTTGTTGTTCTGTAGCAATGAGCTTTTTGTATGGTTTTAAAACAACTTAATACTTTATTATGTTTAAAGTTGAAAACTGAAAAAAATAAGTATGCAACTCTTTTCAGTAGCCTTCATTTGGCATTTAAAAAAAAAAAAATTATTAAAATCGGCTTAGTATCGTGTGCGCTAGATAAAAAATGTTAAAAATTGTTAAAAATCTGGGAAAAAAGTGCCTGTATCTCGACAACAGCGCCACCTACCACCTCTAACTGTTGCTAAAACTATCTAGGTGACTCTATAAGTGTAACAACAAAATTTAATCAAAATCGGTTCAGCCGTTTAGGCGTGAAACAATTGCAAACATCTATTGCAGTCGAATTTTATATATAAAGATTGAGCCAACCCATGCCCATTATTTTTTTATTTTTCATTTCATTTTTTATTATTGCATCTCTCAAATATGTGGCACTAACAATATGTGATCAGATATACTAAAAACGATTATCGTTGTACAATTGGAACGCAAAATAATAAAATTTGCGTTACCGTTGATTATAGTGTTGATTTTCTCGCCAACAGCATTGATTCTGCTTGATATTTTTGCACAGGTAGAACTCAGTGCGTTATCAGTTTTGATGTTGTTGTTGATCGCCATTAATTATGGCTTAATTTACAACAGCTTATTTTGATATTTTTATATTCTTTATTTGTATGCTTTATTTATTATTTTTATTTATTTCCTTAATAACGGACGACAAACATACACCGTGTACACAAATGTAACGAGAAAACCCTGATAATGACAATTAGTCAATGTTTAGCAGTTATTGATTTGAAACTATGAAAATTTGATTTTGTTATGTTTTTGTGACTATTGATTAAGAACTTTACAGTGCGTGCGTCCGTTCACTTCCGAAGCTTAATCACTTAATGGACATGGAGGCAGACGTCCAGCTTGTTAGTGAGTTCTATATGTAATACTTAGCATGTAAAACTGTATTCTCCTTATAGAGTACCCAATAAGGAAGGACTTTGGTAATTAATAGATTTAGCACCCACAACTTCCACGAAAATAAATGAAATTCAAATATGATATAATGCAATAAAAATTTCACTAATATTTCTTAAAATATAAGAGCAAGAAAGTAGTAATAGTTGATTTTATTTGCTTTTAGACAGTTCAAGTCAGAACATAACAGTGGATGTGACTTGCGTCCATTCATATCGGCGTTCTTATTGCATTTTTTCTTGTTTTTTTTAACTGTGTATGTTGGTGGCAGCTATATTCCCCGCCACACAAATAAAATAGACTAAGAACTATTGCTCTTATTGGCAACCAATGCTCTTATTGTTACCCAATGCTCCCATTGTCAGCAATTGCTCTTTGTAAAGCAACAACATACATTGTTCATTTATCGTAGATTTATAATTCCTTTATTCTTGCTTTTGCGGAAATCAAACTCAAGCTTGTTAACTGTTTTTAAGACTTTGATTCTTCTGCTTTGTGATTTGGACTTCAGCACACATGAAATAAAATAAAATTTTTGTGAACAAATTTGCATATAAGGAAATCATTGTGTTTTCTTTCCATTATTTTTTTCTCTTTGTGAGCATAGGTTTTATAAAATAAGAAAACCTCAAAACAGTGTAAACGATAATATCAATGACGGACGAAACATTATTTGCTGAAGTGGCTAGGGCCTTAAAAATGCAAGAAAAGAATGTGGATGAAAAAGTGGCACAAAAAGATCTATTTACACATCAAAATTTATTGAAGGAGACAAAATCAACGTTAACAATGTTATAGAATAGATATACAAAAATGTATTTTGGTCACACCGATATAGTAGCAAGCTCTCAGTCAAATATTAAGGGTACTCTCAAGATGTTTAAGCGTCGAAAATTTGACGTCGTAAAGCCAAAGCAGCACTGGGTACATACACAAAAAATTTGCAACAGAAAGTAAATTGGCTGACCAAATAAGTCTCGAAAACTATCGAAGGAATTTTTGCCCAATCATATGGTAAAGTAAAAGGAGCCAAAAAAAATTCACAAAGTAACCAATAAAAGTAAATATAGAATGTGGCAGAGGTAAGCTAAAATTTTTTTATTTCAAATAAAATATTTTCGATTGTTTGCCTTTTTTGTTTAATTTGTTTACATTCCAAAAGCTGATTTTCTAAGTGCCTAAAAAGTTCAGAATATTGAGCTAGTAGACAATTTTCGATGTTTACGACACTTTAAGAGACCCTTTTTATACTTGCCCCTGAATTTTGAAAGTGGGCTTCAAACTTTGCTACACAAATTATCTGTTAGTTAACAGCCGCATCCGCTTGTTGTCCAGCGTGAGCAATCGCGGCACTCGGTCCGACTTTTTTTCATCGCCAAAAATATTACAATATCTCCTCGCATTTTTGAAACTAACCTATCAATCAGTCTGAAATTTGTATAAGCGTCGTCTGATAGATGACAGCACATGATAATAACACTAACTTCACTCAGGAACGTCTTCTATCTTCAAACACGGGTACTTAATGAACCGCCCTCGTATACTTCTTTTTACCTTGCGTTGATGTTTTGAGTTCTTTTCGAGTGAAAGTGAGTTTTTCGTGCTCCTAGAAAAAAAGGAATTACTGAAAAGCCAAAGTATATTTATATCAATATTTGGAGCTGGAGACTTACCTGCAATCGGTTGCAATTGGAATATCCAGGTTAGAATGCTATTTTGTGGATGGATTCCGCAGGAAAGTTCAGATTTTTTAATTTTTTTAATTTTTTCAAAGAAACACAACCCATTTGGTTTTCTATTTCCTTCCAAGTACTCATCAGCTGTTCGTGCCACTCATATGAGCACAGGGTGACTCATGAGGATTAAGGTGACTGTTGAATACAAGAGCGTATTCTTGAATTATTAATACTTCTAAAAATTGTATACCAAGTTGGATATGGTTTATATCGCGCACGCCACGATAAGACTAAAAACAGGAGTTACAAACCGCATATAAGCAAGCAAATGTAATAAGAAATTACGTACATACTAAGAGCATGATATAAGAAAGGCTGCTGCGCTGACCACGACAGCTGCGCTCAGATCATTCTCCCGCCGTTGGAAGATATGTTCTTCCAACCAAATCGCGACTTATCTCCAAAGCAGTGTATAAGACAGCAACTCTCCTACCGCCATCCGTTCCGGTGATTAAATGTGTCCCTAATGAGAACGAAATCATTGATCCTTATTGAAGGACGCTGTGAACGCCATTTTGCCCGTTGCTGCAAAACCGTTAAATATTCTTTCATTGAAAGATTTTTCCAGATGAAAATATGTAATGATGGCATGAGTTAGGGGATACTCTTTAGGTAAAATAATTGGGTGACGTGCATGGAAATCCAATAAAGATTTTTTCAAACGACCACCAACGACACCCATTGAACAAAGAGAATTATATTCTGGTTGCAAATTTGACTTCTGCAAGAGATGAATCAGAATATTAGTGCCATTTTGAATATCGGAAGTTAATTTAGCAGAACGTATTCGATGAATGAATTTGTATACGTATCCAAAGATACTCTGCATGGTGATGAACGAATTAATATATTTAGTTGCTTTGTGTGATGTCAGAACTGGCTGACGATACCAAGGCGACTTTTCGTGATTCCTATGATGCATATGCGTTCATTTGGCCATTGATCTGAACTGCCCTGAAGAAAAGGTTGGCCTCTAACCGAGTTGTGAATGCAGTAATTCACCAGTAAATACACCAACAGATAAAATATCAGCCGGATTTAGAGCGGTGGAAACGTTGCCAATACGACAAGCAGTGATATGAATATAAATGTTTGCTTTTGATCTCCATCAACAATTCTGATAGCAACTTCGCTGCACAAAACTCAAGTCTTGGTACTTTAATTGTGTTTAAATGTGCTACCCTGGATCTGATACATAACAATTGCCATCCTTGCAAGATCGCACAAGCTCTAAATGTCTTAATGCTCGCATTACAAAGTTTATTTATTTGTATTTATGATTCACTCAACATCACACATCAAGGAAATGACAAGAAGGTATTCCATTCAGTATCGAGATTTACTGAAAAACTTTCGTCCCAATTTAAACCTTCCATCCAAAGACACTGATGGAAAATCTTGGCTTCAGATATGACAGGGCCAATCAAGCCAAGAGGATCATACAATCGGGCTACAGAAGAAAGAACTGAGCGAAAAAAATAGGCTCCCACATAAGTCCAAGTGCCTTCGTGATATTGCTGCTGTCATCAAATTTAAGCAACGTTTCTTTGTACACAACTTGCCTAATGTGAGATTTCCAGTAGCAAGAAGATTCTTAGTTTGGTGCATGATGTCTAAGACCTCCTGTATCGGATTGCCACCTGTGATAAGATCATCGACGTAGAAGTCACGGTGAACGATTAAAGAGCCCGAAGGATAGCTATCAGATGCATCAAAAGCTATTGTGCGAATAACCAGATATGAAGCTGCCTTGGTTCCATAAGTCACAGTATCTAATTTGAAAATTTTGATAATTGTCTGGTGGTGAGACCTTAATACAACGATACATTTTGCACACATCTCCAGTGAGAGCTATCAGGAAAAACCGAAACATCAAAAGAATTTGAAACAAAGTAGGCTTAATAGTGGGACTTACTGTGAGCAGGTCGTTTATTGAGAACCTCGAAGACGACTTTGCAGAGCCATCCACCATACCACCACACGAAGCTTTGTTGTTGCGCTATTACACAGGGATGAGGTAGAAAATATTTGCAATACAATTGATAAGAATCCTCCATCAACAGCATATGGTTAATTAAACTATATACAAGGTCGACAGGATGCGATATTCTCAGCCGCATCTGACCACTCCTTTTCTGCGTCGCTTTAAAACGCGCCTGGCTAGTTCGTTTGGATTATTTACACAACCGATCCTTGGCCTGACGATTCATCATATCGCCGACTTTTGATATATTCCAATAGTTCTTAAGGTCCGCTGTTCGCATGAACCATGAGGCCCAAGAAATCATGCGCAATGTCTTGGCCTGCAGTACTCTGACATTGATTTTGCTGCTATGCCCTACACATGTAATGCGTAACGCCAAGCAGGACCAATTATTACTTTGTGGATGTGTACCTTATTTCTTTATGACAATTTATTTCTGCTATTTAAGAGCCAACGCAATTTTCTAATTCTCTGCCCGAGCGGCTTCGTTTTATTTGAGATATGCGACTTAAACGTTAGCCGCCTATGCAAATACACACCCAGGTATTTATATCTGGAGCGGTGTTCTATTAGTTGGTTGCCCATAAAGACTCTCGAACAAACATCCCGTCGTAAGGCATATGTTCCATTTTCTTGTTCACACTTCAAAACTATGCAGATATTGTGGCATGTTGTCCTTGGCTTCATAAATGCACCTGTTTCTGGAGAAGACGGCCGTATCGTCTGGAAGCGTAGCGATGATAACATCCTCAGGATCTTACAGCGATAGTTTTAAAGCATTAGGCATGTTGTGCGTGAACAAGGTATAGAATGACGGACTTGATCAAAAGCCTGCTTGATGTCGAGATACGCTGCCGCGACGTACTCCTTGGCCTCAAATCCTTCAAGGATAAAGTTGATTACCCTATTTAGTTGTTCTGGAATTCCGCGAGACATCCGGAACCCAAATTGAAATGGCGGAACTATTTCCTTGACCTTCTTCAAATCCAGTAGGTGTGTCAGCACATAGCGCTCAAACAGGTTTGCTGCAGTGGGCAGCAGACTGATTGGCCTGTACGAATCTAACATGTAACATTCTCGCCATCTTTCATTGTTTTGGAACATACTCCAATCGAAGACTCGAGTTGAAAATGAGGACCAGGAATAACACAGCTTTGATCGGCATAGCCTTCAGTGTAAAGTTATCCACACCATCTTCACCTGTAGCCTTTTTTGCGTCACAACCCTTTAATGTGAGCTGATACTTCCTCTGCTGTGATGGGAACAACTGGGGGACATAATTGCCCAGCGCTATCAAGTCTCATTTGGATTTGGTGAACCCTGTATTTCGAGCTAGTGTCAAATGGCTGAAAACGAGTTTCTAACTTCTCTGCAAAATCCCCGGCTCGCTCCCGAAGAATCTAGTCCAATATCCGGCAGGGATCTCTTGATGGGAAATTTTGGGGGTCACCTGCTGCTTAAACATTTTCGCCAGCTGCCACAAAGAGTACTTTGTGTTGTCATCGGAAGAGACATTTGACAAAAATCGGTAATTTTCCTATTGTTTGTGCGCCGCTGGTAGCTTCTTGACTGTATTCGACACTCTACGAAAGACCCTGTCCACAATAGGGTCCCCAATTCGACAAAACTGTCTCTTAAGTCTGTTCTTAATAAGCAGCAGCGCCACAATAGGTGGAGGAAGTGTAGTACATACTCTTGAGCCATTTCATGGATTGAAGAGGGCAGCAGAGCCCTGAGTGCACCTTATTTAGGAAAATCGAGTGAGCGCCTTCAATAGCTTCAGGCATCAGGATTTCCAAGTTTAAATTAAGTCATTTTTCCAAATATCTGCGAAACGCAGCTATATCAGTTCCTGGAAACAGAAGTCATCCTTTTATTGTTCTGACCTTCGGAGAGCCGATACTGTGTCCTGATAAACAACTGATCAAGACGCAACCCATTATACTTACAAAAATCAATAGCACTTTCCATACGGAAAGTGGGTCGCTTGGCCATTTACCAGAATTTGCTTCCTGGAAGCAGCTACCTTATGTATCTGTACTAAAG
The DNA here is from genome assembly GCA_037040105.1 of Amiota albilabris. Classification (NCBI taxonomy): domain Eukaryota; kingdom Metazoa; phylum Arthropoda; class Insecta; order Diptera; family Drosophilidae; genus Amiota; species Amiota albilabris. The sequence goes on from JBANCV010001435.1 coordinate 14,607, forward strand.
TCATCCCAGAGTCTGCTTTTGACGTTGAAATCTCCACCTATAAGATACATTTTTCGTAGGCTGCTAAAAAGTCCTTCCAAATCTATTGTCGACCAATGATGATGCGGGGGGCGGTATAATACAGAGACGATTAACTCACCCTTACTGGTTGCAATCTGGATGGTGGCCATTTGCAATTTTGTCATCCTCACGGGCTCATATATAGAATAACAGATTTCCTGCTTAATAAGATCCGCCGCTCCTCCCCTAGACCTGTTGCTGGGCTGATTTCCTTTGTCAATACTGTAGCCAAGTATAAAGATCTGGACTCCCTTTTGCAGCCAAGTCTCTATGCAGAGCATGATGTCTATGTTATAGTGGTAAGGAATCGCTCAAGCGCCTCAACATTCCAACGAGCATTCCGCAATCCGAGATTAATAGTGTTCTGCATCATTGTTTAGCCTTCAGGAGAGTCAGGACTATATACTTCAGCTACTGGATTGTCTCTTCTAGTTCCTTGAACTTAGCTTGAAAGGAAACAATTTTAGCCGTGAGAGTTTCAATGGCCGACTCAAGCCTAGAGTTTGTGTTTGAGGGCAAGCTTTGGCCCATTTTTAGTTAACGCCTTTCCTGTTGTTGGGGCCTAGAAGTTCTATATTTGTTTTGCTTGTTTGGACTAGGTTTTACTGGATTATCTATTTGAATTGCCAGAAAAACGGCCACAATACGCCGAGAGACACGACAAAGTAATTTTGCAACATGACAATGCTCGGCCACATG
>JBANCV010001436.1:0-15358 GCA_037040105.1 Amiota albilabris
CTTAATAATTATGAGTCTATCTATCAGTCAACAGTCAATGGAGTTCGTAGAAGACTATTGATTGCAGATTCACTAGAAAAATATGGGGTTTTCAAAGAGATATAAACTTAAGGTAATATGACTGATTGCCGTTTCTTATTGTTATATTCTCATGATGCAATATGAAAAGGTATTTAATCTTTTCACAGTGTTCTTTTTATATTTTTCTTTCTTTTTATTATAAATTTGTTTTTCGTAATTCATTTTTTATTCATAACAGTTTTTTGTTTTCGGTAAACCAGTTTCGGTTACAACACAAAATTACCACAAGAAAATTACAATAAAAAAAGGCCGAAAAAGATACACCCAAACATATAAAAAGCAAAAAATGTATCTTTGTGCTAAATCTCACAGCAAAAAGTGCCGCAAAGCAACAACAACAAAAAAAAAATAAATAAAAAATAAAATAAAAATAAATAAATAAATGAAAAAACAAAAAATGCATAAAATACGAAATGAAACAAAACTTAATGTCACCCAAGTGAAATTCCTTTTGTAAGCGGTTTTTTATTAAAAAAAAAAAAACAGACAAAAAATCAACATAAGAGGAAGAAATAAATTCAAACCACCAAAAATAAATACAAAAAAGCAAAAAAAAAAAGAAAAAAAAAGCAAAATCTCAGCGTTTAATCATTTAATGGCATCTTCCTTAAGAAAATTGCCATGCATATACATAAACACACTTAAGTACATGCAAGGGCTATTAGGTAGGCACACATAGATACAAAAATTTATACTTAGAGACTTAGATGCAAAAAAAAGTTGCACAAAAATGAATAAGAAAACAAAAAAAAAAAAAAAAACATGAAAAACATGTAGAGCAAAGACAAAAATAAATATGAAGAACAACAAGATTAATTTTAGTTTTAGCACAAAATTGGTGCTCTACACTCGCACTCGATTAGATATGTAGATACATTAATATCTACTGGGTGACTCAGTTGCAAATCAAGAGTTTGTTATGACACAAAGCTATGACTTGAACAAAAATCTAAGAATATTTTACATATTCTGTTTGTTACTTTTCTTTCTTTTATATGCAAGAAACTTAAAAATACTAATGACTTCTTTTCAGTACTTCAATTTTCATATAGTAAATACACGTATATATAGAACCTGTATTAACCAAACTAATTCACACGAGTTTTTTTTTAACTTTTTCCACAATGAGGTTCCTCATTTTTATAACAAGACTCGCAGGCACTTTGGTCCTTAACATAACAAGTCATTGACTTTTAACAAAAATCTTAAATCTTCATCGAGCAGTATTTGCAATAATATTTTCGTGTGTTATACACCTCAAGTTCTACTGCTTAGATATGTTCCGGAAAACTTGTTCGTAATGCGACATACAGTACAATGAATTTATAAACTTCATGCCAACCATATATATAGTGCTGCGGTTCATAAAATGATTTAAAATATTGATTGACAATCATTAATCGAATCTACATATCAATCAAACCAACAGAAAAATAATTAACTTCATGATTACTATGCATACTATACATACATATGCAGTTTGGCCATACATTCTTGAACACTTGATTCAAAGGAATGCATTTAAATTCTTTTTACCATGTACTTACATATGTTATACTTATGTAGACGGTGTTTTTTGTTCGTTTATTTAGTATAGTTTGCAAGGCTGATGCGGGACAATTTAGCCGGCATCTTGGTTGCGGCAGAATTTCTCCACGCCGCGAAGCTTCTTCATAGCTGTTGCTGTAAAGTTGGACACAGCATTCCATATATAAGGGTTCTCCAGCATGCGACTCACTATGTTCGTTGCCATAGGCTACTCTCTTAGGGCGACTAACCCCTAACGAATCTTCCGCATTCGGTTATTACATTCCTAGTGTCTTCTTCGTGTTAGTTTCGGCAATACATTCACCTGTACAAATACTTCCGGAAGCACCCATGACTGACCAGCAGCTGAGTGGGGTTAATAGTTTATTTCACCATGATTCCTTCCTGACCATTCGGTAATTTTGGCAATGAGTCTGTACGTCCAATGTCCCTTTGATGAGTTATCCCAACGGATCTGCTACGTCCTGATGGTTGTGCATCTTGATTGGCCTTTGTGTGCTTTTAGCTCCTCTGGAGGCCGTGATCTCCAAGCATAGGCATCTGTTCTCTCGGTAGCGAACAGATCAATTCGTATTAATATGGCGAGAATTAGTGCAGTGCGAAAGATATTGAGCGCACCCAGTGTGTATGTATGTATGTGTGTGCTTTCAACGTGTTTCCTGTATGAGAGTTTGATCATTGCTTTGACCCATACAGCTACGCCGGGAGAGCATAATTGGACTTGGGCACATTCACTAGGAGTAGCTTGCGCCTTTGCTTATATACACATGGTGTGTTCAGCAGTATCTTTGAAAGTGCCTCGCTGGCGTATGCTATGTGCTGTCTAAAATTGAGCCTATGATCTAGAATTACCCATAGATACACCAAAGAACCTTTCAATGTGATGGGCGTGTTGCCGACCGTTACCATAGCAAATTTGCGACTGCTGATGAGTAGCGGCTTCCGTCTTATGTTGCTCCATACTAACTTTTGTGGTAACTTGTTCGTTATTTACTTGTATGTAGTTAGTTTCATTTTTCATAAGTCAAATCAAAACAGCAAACAACAGAAAAAGGAAAAAATGTAATCAAGAAGTATAGTACGTAACTTCAGCTTCTTTTCAACTTCAACTACAAAAGCCATTAAAGTAACAAGAAGAATATCAAGAAGAAACTGCAACAAAACGCAAAGTGCAAGTAAGTAATGGAGGAAGGAAGCAAGGAAGCAACCAAGAAGAAAATTGAGGTCAAATGGTATTAAATGTGTAATGGACACCACACTCACATACTCAACGTACGCCTTTAGTATACCTTTCTCAGTTGTAGCGCCATTAAGATGCAAAAGTGAAAAAATAAAAAAATAAATTCTACAAAATCGGAATGAAATAAAGAAGATAAAAATGCAGATGCAGATACGAAACCCACCAACAAAGGTTAAACATTAAATGAAGGGATTTTATAGTACATAATATGTACGTATTTAAAGACCGAAGATAGACATGAAGAGGTACTACCTAAGAGAAGAAATGTTGCTGATGTCAATTTATGTTACATTGGTAGAAAAATACTTTATGGTCTTCATAGATGTGCACTACATTTAGTTTTACTATTTATATTTCGTACAATAGTTTTTCCCAAATGTATTAATTGATATGATGAGTATATTGTTCTTATAAATTTATATATTCTATTCAATCACTTGGCTGAAAATAACTACCTACTGTAAATTATAATAATGAATAATACAATAACCAACACCTTCTTTTACAAGTCTTCTGCTCCTTCATGATATGTTCTATTTCTTTTTTCATAGCTTCAATGTTCCAAGAAACATATTGTATAAAAGTCATATGAAGCCGGATTATTCGAAAGTCGAAGTGGATTGCATTGTTTTGCTTGACTAGAAACTTCTTCTCAGAAAACTCAAAAAAACAACTTACAATTCGTTTTCTATAAATTATTTGCATTTCTCTTGGAACAAAAGTCAATTAGTAGTAATGAACCTTTCTTATGTGGACGTGATCGCCTGTTTTTGCAACTCAAGATAACGGTGCATTTAAGGACTAAATTGAAAAATGTCAATCAACGCCCCTTGGTTATAATTTAACTATGTTCGTAGGCACCAATTCCAGACATACTAGTATGCTTAGCATGACTCGCCCTTGGCATCTTGCTGTCCCGGGTAGCAGCTTTTGATTGAAAACGCAACTCCACGTCGAGCGTTAGCTTTTCACGCAATTTACAACAGTTTCTCCTAGCTGTTTAATGAAAGCAATTCATGAAGAAGATATAATATATTTTGAACTACATCGCTACATTTTGTTGGGCTTCTGATCACCCGTGATAACATATAGAGCCCAAAGGTACTGCCTATTCGAATCCCTCCCTTATAATACCACAAATTCTACTTTGTATGTGTCGCTCGCATATAAGTTATAACTAATATTGCTTCCGGCACGCACACAGTCCCCGAAAGGGTAAGTCAATTAGTAGTATATTAAATTTACCAACTTTGGCTTTAATAAAGCTTTTTACCCTATTGGGAATTGATATATATATAAAGCCATCAAATATTCTTCTGTTATATCCTCAAAAAAGTCCTTTTTCTATAGTTTCCATGGTTTTCGGTTTCTGCTATCTTATTTTGTCAGGGTCATATGGGCCGAAATATTTTTTATGGAATCAAAGTCAGAGCTGACTCACATTCACTCATATTTTCCTTATTCTTTGCCCAATTCAAGCCCAAATCTTTTAACCGACATTGAATTGTTCGAGCCGAAATATTCCTTCCTAAATGCTGCTGCACATCCCATGATATTTCTACAGTGTTTTTGAATTTGTCTTGGAGGCTCGTTCTCATGATAGCACGATCCTCCCAATGAGATGTGTCCGACCCTTCTTTCCATTCCACTTGGCCAGTCTCACGAAATTTTCATTGAAATAAGTTTGAACTGATATTTTACTGTGAAGAAAAAAAAAAAACACACAACGCAGTTATCCAAACATAACATGCGCTGTTTTTATACTGTAATTGAATTAATCTTGTAACTTTATAGCCACATCTCGGAGAGTTACTCTTGTATGTACCAGTATGAAGAATGAGTATTTTTATGTACATATAAAGTTACGAGTCATATCGACGAGTAGCTACTTATACTTAGAAACACATAAAACATTATTTTTATGTCACAAATGATTATCTTTTTACAAAAATATCTCCGGAACTGTTGTTGTTTTTCTTCTTTAAAAACTTTTACTTCTTATGTGCTGCCTCCTGTCTCATTGCCCTTTCTCGCATATACTCATTTCCATTCCTTTCTTTTTGTGTGTAGTGTTTTTCTTTCTGCTTTAAACGTTGCCGCCACTAAATGAATATATAAAGCTATTTTGCCACCAAAAATAAAATACTCCAAAATAAAATAGCATCAACATCAGTAAAATTACACAAGCGGATTAAGCAGGCAAAAGTAACAACAACAACAACAACAACAACAACAACAACAAGACGAACCAACAACAATGAACAATGAACAAAAGATACTAGAAACAAACGGCAAGCTACTAGTTGACGCACACAAAAGTAGCGTTAAGATACAATTGTACAATTATAGTATATTTTTGAGCATTTAGTAACATTTTACATAGCGCCGCCGCATTCCATATTCTTTATGCCAAGCCACTTACATTTTGACGCTCACCAAAAAGAATAAAACAAAAAAAAAAAAAAACAAAAAAAAGAATATTTAACTTTTTCCCCAACTTCAGTTCGAACTTAACTTGACTTTACTCACTGACTCACTTACTCACTTATTGACTCTCTCACTGGCTCATTCACTTACTTACTCACTTACTTGCTTTACTTCTGCTATTTAGTTTAACTCTTTATATTTTTGTTCGTAGAAACTCCTTCTTTTGTTTTATTCCTTTCCTTGTTGTTGTTGTTGGCATATACGAGTATGTACCTACATACCTAGATACATACATAAAGTATCTATAGCTACCACAGTTTGGTGTTTGTTGTGACAATGGAGACTGCAAACCAAAGACTTAAGAAAGAATGGAAAAAACAAAAAAAAAAAAAAAACAAAACGAGGAAAGATCTTCTGAGTAAGTGATTGTATGTATCTTTTGCATTACATTCGTGTGACTTTTGTTATCTCTCAGTCTTAACAAATCTACGATGGATGTATCTATGTAGTATCTCAAGTTCCACTCACTTCAAGCTGTTGTCTTCTCTTGTCTTATGGCTTAAGTTGCCACAGTAAATGTTCTCTTTGCTTTTCTTTTTTTGTAACTTCAAAGATAAAATGAGTTACAGTGGGTGGGGTGTGAGTATTAGCGAGTAGAGAGAGGAAAGAGGAGACGAAATGGGTGGGGAGAAGAATTCTTTGTCATGAAACGAATCAAGTTGAAAAGTATTTCATGTTAAGATACATTTTACGCCAAAAGTGTAGATTTTCTAACCAATTTTTTGCTTTTGGTTTTGTCTTTTTGTGTACTTTGTTTGTTTGTTTGTTTGTTTATTTGTTTGTCAACAGAAAGAAGGAAATGAGGATGAGAATGAGAATGAGGATGAGGATAAGGATGAGGAAAAAGTAGTATCTTAACATTAAAGAAATGAAGGTAGCTATTGCTGTTCATGTTCTTGGTTGAGATACTATCACGTTAATGCTAAAGTATACGCGAAAGTAAGCGTAAAGTTGGCGTTACTGCGGCTTCTGTGTTTCTTAAATACTTTCTTCTTTTTGTATTCGTCTTCGTTTTATCTTCTTATTCTTCTTTGCATTGCTTTTGTTTTATTGCTGTTTTTTTAAAGAAAAATATAAAGGAAAGGCAACACTTACTAACAACAAGAGAAGCTACAAAACAATAGCAATAGTAGCAATAGTAATAGTAAGTAGAGTATTGTACATAGAATGAATATTATAGGGATGATGAAGAGAAGAAGACAATGAAAGAGATCAGGGGAAGGCATGTTTTTTTTGTTTCGCGAAAGAGTGAGTTGCCAGTGGCAGTGGTAGGAATATCTCGAGTGTTGTAGCATCTCTTGGCATGTTTCTTTCTTGCTTACTTTCTTTCTTCATTGCCAATGATGACGATGATGATGATGCTGATGATGGTGATGCTGATAATGATGGTGTCTTTTATATTGTACAATATCAACATTTTCTTGTTTGTTGCTCCTGTTTGCTCTTCTTGTTGCATGCAGTAGGTATATTTCAGTTTAGTTGCCGAGAAGTCTTTTGTTTTACTGTTTTTGTTTTCCTCAATTTTGTGGGCTACAGTTTGTTATTGTTGCTATTATTGTTGATAGTGATAAAAGTTGAAATCCATTTTTTTTTATCTTTTATTTTCCTTGCATCAATTTCCATTGTTTTTCCAGCTTTTTAATGGCCGATGTTTCTTGTCCAAATTTTATTTGTTTTTGTTGTATTCTTTTTTTTTTATTATTTTCAGGTATATTGTTTCGAAAGGCAAAAAAGTCAGAAATATCAGCAACTACCTAATATTAACCCATTAAGCTGAGCCGCTCACCCACTCAGCCACACTCACTCACTCACCCACTCAATCAACCAGCTACTCATGAAGCCAACAGCTTACTAATCCACCAACCCACTCAGTCACTTCATTCGGGCAGGCAAGCAGGCAACATTAAATGTTACTTAAATTCAATGGCAGCTGTTCTTAAACTATCAATGCAATTGGCATTACTGCGGGTTTGCAAAACAATAAAAATTTAAAATTTTATAAACCTCTGGAAAATGAATTGGTTGTTAAGTCCAAGATGAGTTTGCGTAAAAATCCTATTGTACAAGGCAAAGATTAAACCAATATGGACATACGGCATCCAATTAAGAGTGCTAACTCTAAAATAGAAATCCTTTACAGAAAGATTCTGAGAAGAGTAATGGGAGCTCTGTACTATATACAAAACTCGGTGGTGCATTCTAACCTTCGGGTGCTACTGGTTGAGGATGAAATTCATAGGTACAGAATCATCGTAACTCTCTTGCTTTAAGTCTTCTCGACAACATCTTTCAAACCAGAAGGCAACGAAGAGAACACCCGGTCGTCTTCCTCTTCCGTTAACTATTTGATGTCTGACTTTCACACATGCCATATCTTTTTAGATACCTGTAATTTCATATAATATAAAAAGTCAAGTAGCTGACCCAGGCTAGATGGGATTAGGGAAAAGGGACTGCAAGTCACCTCATCAAAGCGCTCTCAATAATATGGTAATCATTAAGACTTTCATGACGTTGTTTTCAAACAATTAATTGAATTTCTGTTGTGGCTTCGCAGGCTCAATGTCAAAATTAAACTATCACAGTGGCAGTCGTGTTACTTGTACAAAAAAAGAAAAAAAAAACAGCAACAGGCTTTGTTTCTGTTTTCTTTGTCTTCTTTCGCGTATTTGGTAGTTTTTAGGATTGCATATCTAAAGGGTGTCAACGGAACTCTATTACTAATCCTCCGCTGTGCGTATGTCTGTCTGTCTGTTTGTCTGTCAGCGGAATATATCTCAAGAACCACTATAGGTAGACAGTTAAAATTTTCACTGGATGTGTATTTCTATTGCCGCTAAAACAACAAATAATAACAATAAAATAAAGCGTGGTTCCCATGTTATAAATGTTAATAACAAAAAGCACCACCTTCAAAGAATCTTGATTAATTGATGTCATCTGCAACTAAACGCATACCCTTCCGACTTGTCATCAGTATTGAATGGCTTATCAATTGCCCAGGCTGTGAATGAGTTCCATTTAAGGAAATAAGTGCCCGCGAATTACATTCACATGTTAAGTTGAAGAACCGCTGTTCGCTTGCTTTTCTTTATTTTTGTTATGCTTCACTTTCTTTATGTAATGTTTATTTTTTTTTATTTATTTTTCTTTAACTTTTTCTCTCTGTACTTACTTTGGTGATGCTCATTGTTGGTTTGTTGTTGCAAGTTTTAATTTTATTAAAAAAAAAGCAAAACAAAATAAACAAATAAGAAAAAATTTAAAGAAAAATAAAGAAAATTCTTAACAAAAAATTTAAAAAAAGAAAACATTAACTCTTGGCTGCTGTTAATTCTTCTTTTGCTTCTTTCTCTAATTAGTTGAATTAAATGTCGCCGTCATTTACTTTTAATGGATTTTCATTATTTTTTTGTCTGTTGCTGCTTTAAAAAGTTTTCTTCTCTTCTCTTCTCTTCTCTTTTTTTTTTTTTTTTGTTTGTTTTGTTTTTACTCTTTGTTGTTATCTCTTCTTTCAGTATCTTTTTATCTTTTTTATAATGATGATGGTGACGATGTTGATGATGATGATGAAAGTGTGAAAAGGAATTTCAAACAGCAAACAACAATTACAAAAGACACCTTGCGCTCGATAAGAAAGAATGAAAAATATGAGAGAAAAAAAGAGAGCAAAGCAAGTAGGTAAAAAGGTTAGGTACAAAGGAAGTGAAAGAAAACAAAAACAAAAACAAAATGTTTTAAATTTCTTTCTTTTCCCATTCCAATTTTCCATTTTCAACATTTTTTATTTCTGTTATTTCAAACACGCACAGTCAACAATAATATAAACTATGTTGTTTTGCCTTTACTTTTTCCACAACTTACCATATTATTTTTGGGTATTTGCTCTCATAATATTCAATGGGTATGAGGCATGAGGTTTACCTGTTCACAAGAAACAAAAACACAAAAAGAAACCAGTTTTGTTTCTAATAAAAAACCAATTTATTTACTATTTATTTAGTTGTATTTTCCTTTTTTTTACCTTCTTTTTCATTTTTGATTGTCTTCTGCTACTTCTATTGCTTCTACTTGCTTTTGTTTTGTTTTGTTTTCTTTTGTTTTCCATCCATTTGTCTTTTGCTAACGCTTGGGTTTTGGATGAATTTATTAATGCTAACAGCGTGTGTGGCTAATCAGAATCAAATTGATTTCAATTTGAATGATTTTAAAATGTTTAACCAAATCAAACCAAACCAAACAAAACAATAAACTACATACATATACATATATGTATGTATACTTAGAAATAATATGTAAAAATTTATTTTCTTCACTTTCTTATACCCTGCATCCATGGGTCATACATTTATATTCCTCTCCCGTTCGGTTTTTGAGTGTCCGTCCATCTGTGAGCCCGATCAACTTACCATACAGAATTTAAGAATTTGTACACGCCTCGTTTCACAACTTTCCCAGCGGAATCTGCAACTAGTTCTGCCGGATGATTGGAGATGACTGGCTGACTGGCTGACTGGCTCCAAACACCTTTCACCCTGTAGATTTCGGCTTGGCTACATTTCGAGCAACTGACCAAACAAACTGAACAAACCATTTAACCAAATCGGTAGTTCTTTACAAATTATTATGATTATTATGAGTGAGGACACATCTTCATTTCTATAATAGATAATGTGTAGTAACAAACACATTATAATAGTATGTACAATCCCGTTTTAATTAGATAGATGCATTTCTGGAAATCAAGACGTTCTTCACATTTAACATAGTCAAGTCATCAACTTTAATTAATACGTAATTGTTAAATTCAGAGTCAAAAACAAAATATGATCTAAATTTGCATTATTCATTTCGCCTTGACACTTATTAATTATGCCACACAGATTACCCAATAGTTGGATTGATTATATTTGTATTGATATTGATGAGAAGCAACAAAATATAAAAATAAATTTGTTAAATAAAATATGAATTAAGATCGTGCCACATTTTAGTCTAGCTTTATGGAAAAAGAGAAATACTCGTAGTACTTCTTAAGTCAAAATTCACGAATTCATAAGATGTAAAGAGAGAGTGGAAGTGGGAACATGAACACAGGGGTTGAACCATTGAAAATCGAGTATGTATTTGAATTTGGAAATTCTCAAATCAAAATGAAATCAAAGTAATTCGTCATGTCTTTCAATATGTTTTTACTTACATAATTATATCATCATCATCGTTATTATTATTATTATTTTTTATTATTATTAATGTTTTAGTTGTTGTTGTTTGTCATTATTTGTTGTAGTCAAAATCTGAATAAATAATAATTAATGAATTCTGCCAACTAAATTAAAATTCTTTCAACTTCTCAACTTATTTTGGTTTTAAATTATTGTAAATTGCTTTAGGCTTTATTTTCATTATACTTGCTTATTATTCATCATCCGTAAAGTTATTCTTCTTTTTTGTTGATTTTCTGACCATTGACTCACTTATAATTCATAAGCTTCATGACCTGTTATAATGTTGATCGTGCCAATACGTACATACGATATAAGAAGTTTTCATTTAATGAAACCAATAGATTTCTATCAGAAATTTCTTTATTGAAGAAAGACTTCATAGATTTACAAGAATGATTTTCATCATTCCATTTAATTCATTATTACATATAGATAGATAACTTTGTTCACAACACTACCATATACTGAGGCTTAAATAAACTACAATAGTTTACAGATCGCGTCTAAATTGGATGGACAATACTGCCAGCCAACATGGCATAAATGCGGACAATTCAAATTTTAATATAATTTTTCGATCACTTTTCTTGCAACACAAATCTGTAAATTTTTTAAAGGTTTCTATCCAAAACGTCAAGCATAATAACAGACCTACATAGATATTTTACAGTTGGAGGATCACGACAATAAAACTGTTGGACAACAGCAGACAAAAGTATCCTCCTTCCCGTCCTTTTCCCGGACGAATGATCCATTAATAAAATATATGAATATGTAATGTTTCATTCAAATTCATTCACCTACTGCTGTCATTGATTGACAAATTCGAAATATAAAGAAAATGAAAAAGGAAAAATACAATAGCTTTTGTTTTTAAATATGATATTGATACTTATAGATATAATTTATCAAATCTTTCGGTTGTTAAACTATTGTAGTATGCAAATCCACTGTTGCATGTTGAGTCCCCTGTTCATTTTGCGAACCCTATCCTATTATTATAAGTTTTTTTTATAAAGTCTCTAACAGATAGAATATACTTCTACATATACATATGTATTTTGATAAGCTCAACGAGACAATTTTTTTTTTTTTAGCTATGTCCGTCTGTCCATTTGTCCATCTGTACATAGGTATGTATGCAAACTAGCCCCTCAGTTTTTGATCTAGAGAGCATAAAGTTTTCTTTTTACCATACGATCGCTGCACATTTGTGGAAATCAGCCTCCCAAAGAAACTCAAATTGAAATTCATGTTCTGATTAGAAAAAATATTTTTGTGTTTTGTGTTGTCGATCTGAAATTTACATACTTTCAATGTTTGATCCATATTCATCATATCAATCATTAAAATCCATGGATTACTGGATCGTATAGCTCTCATAGAAATATTGCGGTCACAATGTTGAAATGCAGTATGTATACTGACTCTAATGTAAACATAAGTCAAACCAATATTGTAATATTTCTGTGTGTTCTATCATAGGAGAGTTGAAGATGTGAAGGTAATGACCAAATTGAACCTTGAGATCCTCAGAACATAGTTTACGAACCACTGACTTTGATGGAAAACTAAGAGCTAAGTAACTCATTTTATGTTTCTCATTTTATGACATCAAATTTAATTAGATTATTTTAATAGTTCTTACAAATAATGATAATATTTCTCTTGCTGATTGTTGATAATGATGATGATGCTGATGAGGATGCTGTTGATGTTAGAAAATAACTAGTAAAATAACATTGCGAATTTAGAAAACAAAATAGAAAATATTGTCACACTTAGAAAGTAAGTAGTAGTACTTCATGCACAATAAAGTGTTGAACATTAGTTTATCAAACATAAGTAACTTGGCCTAAAGCAAACAAATTACTAGATGAAAGTGTGTGAGGAATTCAGTGTCATAGTAAGTCACTCACTCACTTACTCTCACTTAACTAGAAAGTTCACTTTCTTCGTCATTTTTGTTGTTGTCATCGCTTCAAAACTTCAAACTAACTCAATTGCACGGCATTTGCCTCTTATTTACAGAGCTCACAAACTTCGTCCTCATCATCGTTGTCCTTCCATACCAAATACATTTTTATCTTGTATTTTTTAGTCACTCGTTCTTCGTCGCCCTTTTAGCCTTTGCTACTTATGTCAAAAACAAAAAAAAAAAACAAAAAAAAAACAAAAAAAAAACAAAAATAAAAAACTAAGTTAAGTGACAATGAAAATGGCAAAAGCACAGAGAAAAACTTATAAAAAAAAAAAAACCACAAAAAAAAAACAGAAATAAAGTTATGGCGAGTGTGAAACATTGCATTTTCCTATACCAATACACTACCCTATGCCACTCTAGCTACCACTTTGAGCTCACTTTTTTCTATGTATCTACTAGTTAGGAATATTTTTGCAAAATTTCTTATATTTTTTCTTTTTGCTGGTTGTGCATATTTCATTTGCCACTTTTCGGTTGAATATCTTTATCTTTTTTTGCTTGGCATGCTTTAGTATGCTACTTTATTACAAATTTCTTTAGCTTTACTTTTTGATATGGTGGCGTCTTTGAGCCTGCCTGATTACCTTCTACTACTATTGTACCTAAATATACTATGATGGTCTTTTTTTTCCTTTACTTTTCCACTTGTCTACTCCTCTATATATCTATCTATCTAACTATTTTGGTTGGGCTGGAGTCCTTTATTCGTTTGTTCGTTCGATTGTTTGTTTGGTTGGTTGCTTGATTCTTGGCCATTTTTCGAGTGAGTGTCTCCACTTCGCTTGTGACAGTTCTATACGTTGACAGTTGCCATTTTTCCATTCAGGATTTTCTATGATTTTTCCTCTTAATATTTTTCTATCATTTCTTTCTTTTAGTCAGCATTTCACGCCCACTTACGCCCTTAGTTTTGCTTTTGCTTGCATTTGCCAAAATGTTATTTTTCAAATAGAAAAATGTAGTATAGTAAGAATTGTGTTGGCCGCAATGAAAAGAAAATGGTAACACCAAAATGTTGTTTTTGTTGTGTGTGGAAATTGTGAAATTGTCATCACGTTTCAAGTTGTCGGTCATATCAATGGTAGGCGTTTATCGTTGTCTTTTGCAACTTAACTTCTTTCTATGCTTCACGATGCGATTCGATTTGATTTTCGTTTCTGTTTCTGTTTCAATGCGATTCGTTATGCTATACTTTGGTTCAAAAATAAACGAGGAAAAAACATCAATTTTGTTTACTATGATTTGACTTAGGAAAGCCTGCCTAAGCAGGACAAGCAGCTTAGGCTGTCAATGTCTGTTAGACAATGTATGCCATTTTATTATAGAAAGAAAAAAAAATGACATTTTCTCATTATACAATAACTGTATGTATTGTTGTTTATCTTTTATTATTTGAATTTATCTAATTCAATCTATGTACATAAAGAACACTATCATTTATGCAGATCTTCAGATCCCAATGACAAGGATACTCGTATAAGAAATCGGAAATCATTCCAATGGTCTCGACATACACTTCCTAGATCCAGATTACTTGAAGTTAATACCATTGGTAATGATAAAATGCTATAGTAAAAAAGTGACAATTCATAAAAGAAATAATTTCGGAGCTATAATGCTGGAAAAGTTCAGAGATTTTTAACATTTGTTCAAATAAATTTCCTTAATTTGGTTTCATTCTTTTTAAACTTTTAAATAAAAACCAAAATTGATTGTAAAATTGCATAATAATTTTAGAATAAAGAAATTTTAATATTAATATCATAATAATAAATATAATAAGCCTGGAATTTGAAATGGTATTATCACATAGGACACGTTTTGGGAGATTGCTTTAATGTAGGCGTATGTGTTGCAAACCCAACTGATTTCAAGGGAAACCGTAAGGGCCAAAAGCAAAGAGAAAACGTATCATTCATTTATGTTGGCGGTTAAAGAAGACAAATCAATAAATAGGTCTATCATGGTGTCAGTTCCTCAAGGCAGCGTTCAGTCCTCTTTACGATATTTACTAGTGAAATGCATTCATCTAGTTCAAGAATCAAACGTCTGTGACTACTTACGCAGATTATACAGCTATACTAGCCTCATCTAGGTATGGATTTATGTAGATAGCAAATAGTAGCATTCTAGATTTCTGAACTGATTTTAACAACAATTTTCCATTTTCATATTTGCATATTGTTTTTTGTTTATTGTTTTGGGCCTTCATCACCTGCTTTTTTTTTCACATAAAAGTGGGTAACAAAGCCAAAAAAGTTGGTAACAATGGCAACAATTTTCCAACACTAATTTGAAGTGACCAGTATTAAAACTGTTCATACTTATTTCATATAGAACTCAATCAAAACACACTCTGTGTTTTTGAACACTAAAACAATAACAACAACAACAACACCAAATTTCAACCACCACAACTCTGTTGTTGTTATCGTTAGAACACAGAGTTCTTCAGAACTCAGAGTTCAGCAACAAAGTTCTAATCTATCAGTCCATCATCATTCCTATGTGCTCATACGTTACCTAATTATGAGGCACTGTTGTACCACCTCTAAAGACCTGAAGGTATAATTTATCGCCTCCATAGCAGTAGATGTAATGAAAAACTATTACTCCATCCAAGCCCATTTGCTAAGGCTTTAGAAACTCATCATCTATGGAGAAGGTTAAAAAAGCTCCATCCTTGGGAGCTTGAAAATCGTTATAAATTCTATAACATACAAGGTGTGTGTTAAAAGTTTCCGAACTTTTCTGGCAGGGCATTTTCTGGTGCCGCCATCTTTGTGTGAG